>JAWQEG010007133.1:0-24768 GCA_033782935.1 Petrolisthes cinctipes
CTACCTATCTATCAATCTATCTATCTATCCATCCATCCATCTATCCATCCATCTATCCATCCATCCATCTACCTATCTATCTATCTATCTATCTATCTAGGCATCATCGAATCTATCCATAGGGTGATAGAAAGGTAGGATTCTCTTCTCAGTAAAAATTTAAAAATATGACCTTAGCTACAAGACCATTACATCAACAACCACCATCATTACCATCACTATCAGTCAGTCAGTCAGAAAATAAGTCAGTCAGTCAGAAAATAAGTCAGTCAGTCAGTCAGAAGATAAGTCAGACAATCAGTCAGAAAATAAATCGGTCAGTCAGTCAGAAAATAAGTCAGTCAGTCAGTCAGTCAGAAAATAAGTAAGTCAGTCAGGAAATAAGTAAGTCAGTCAGGAAATAAGTCAGTCAGTCAGTCAGAAAATAAGTCAGTCAGTCAGTCAGTCAGTCAGTCAGTCTCTCTCTCTCTCTCTCTCTCTCCTCTCTCTCTCTCTCTCTCTCTCCTCTCTCTCTCTCTCTCTCTCTCTCCTCTCTCTCTCTCTCTCTCTCTCCTCTCTCTCTCTCTCTCCTTTCATCACCAAATCCTTCCCTCATCACCTTCGCTTTACATCTCTCGACTCTGTCAGTGAGAGAGCTTCCGTACCCAAAACCAAACCATGTACGATACTATTACTACCATTCCAACTACCACTACCATGTCCATTACCACTACTATTACTACTACTACTAGTACTATTACCATTACTACTACTACCACCACCACGAATACTATTTTACTACTCCTCCTACTACCAATGCTATTACTGCTACCATTACTACTACTACAACTACTACTACCAACAATACTATTACTCCTACCACCATTACTACTACTACTACCACTACTACTACTACTACTACCACTACTCCTACCACCATTACTACTGCTACTCTACTACTATGACAAAATAACCTCTCTCAGGTCCCGTTCCAAGAGAGGTCAATCACCATCTCGCAGAAACCATCTTGCCCCTTATAACTTTTAACAGCCTCATCTGACGTCTACCAGTCTCTCTCCTCTCCTCTCCTCTCCTCTTCCTCCAGCCACATCCTTCTTCTCTCCTCTTCTTCCAGTCTCTCTCCTCTTCTTTCCTTTTCCTCCAGTCTCTCTCCTCTTCTTTCCTTTTCCTCCAGTCTCTCTCCTCTTCTCTTCCTTTTTCTTGTGTCTCCTCCTTTCACATCCTTCTCCCCTCCTCTCCCTCCAGTTCCAATCTTCTCCTCTTCTCTTTCTGTCTCCCCCTCCTCCTCTCCAATCGTCTCCTCTTCTCTTTCTGTATTCCCTCCTCCTCCTCTCCCATTTTTCTTCTCTTCTCTTTCTGTATCCCCTCCTCCTCCTCTTTCATTTTTCTTCTCTTCTCTTTCTGGTTTCCCTCCTCCTAATCTCCCATTTTTCTTCTTACTCTTTTTGTCTCCCCTTCTCCTCTCCCATCTTTCTCCTATACTCTTTCTCTCGCCTCTCCTCCTTTTCTCCCATCCTTCTCTCCTACTCATTCTCTTTCCCCCTAGTCTTAGCTAAACCCTTCTCATCTACTACTCTTTCCATCTCCCCTCTTCTCTACTCTTTATCCTGAACTCACTACCTCTCTCTACCCTATGGTCACCTAAGTCTCTCCCTTCTCTTTACCTCTGACTCTAATCTAACCTTTTATATCTTCCTCGTTACCCCACGCAGAACAATGTTACAATGGCTGAAGGCACAACACACACATTTTACTTTTAACTCAACACTGATACAGGCAATAACACATTAAAATACCCATGCAGGGATAGACAAGCACGCAAATTAATACTAAATACAATAAGATTTAATTGTGATGTTATTGGCGTTAGTAAGAGAAAAAAAACATCATTATAGATAGGTTAGTAGGAGAAAAAAAATACATCATTATAGATAGGTTAGTAGGAGAAAAAAAATACATCATTATAGATAGGTTAGTAGGAGAAAAAAAACAACATCATTATAGATAGGTTAGTAGGAGAAAAAAAATACATCATTATAGATAGGTTAGTAGGAGAAAAAAAAACATCATTATAGATAGGTTAGTAGGAGAAAAAAAAACATCATTATAGATAGGTTAGTAGGAGAGAAAAAAACATAATTATAGGTTAGTAAAATAACTGTATATACATCCTGGCTGGTAGGAATGACTTTATATCCTAAGACTGCGGACTTAAATGCGGAAGGAAATATTAGATCTTTTTCCTGATATAAATGGAGTAAGTTGGGTCAGCTTGGATCCGTGGTGCTTAGAAGGTTAAACCGCCTCTGGTGCAGTGGTACGTATGTATGTATATATGTATGTATGTATGTATATTACTACTATCCGTTTCAGAGCCGGACAGACGGTGTTTTTCGCAAATATCTCCTAAACGAATCGTTGTATCAATATAACATTTCAACACACTATCTTTAACACCCGGGCGTAATTTATGGCTGACATACCATATTACTATATGTGTTATGCGAGGAGTTTACTCGTGAAAAATAGTACAAAGCTTGCCAGTCATATTGACGCATTCGAAGGAAAGTGTGGCCCCCCCAACACCCTCCCAAACCATTCCTAACCACAACTACATCCCCCCCTTCTCACCCCTCCCTCCTCCTCTTCTCCCCCTAGCTCCTCGCCTCCCTCATCACTCGTGTCCCTCCCTATTTCTCCCATCGCTGTATTATATATTAGAATGTTATGTAGATGTATATGTATAGATATGATTATTAACTAAGAGTATGGTACAGTACAATTCTATAGAGGCAAGACGTATTTCACTTTGACAATTACTGTACAACAGCATGTTTACATACATGTAGTATGTAGAAGGTCCATGTTTGCAGTCCTTATGGTCAACCATGCAAGTGAACACGATGTACTGGCATTACCTGTGGTCTGGACCTTCAAGGAAAAGTTATTAGATACTGTGTACCTATTCATTATAAAATGTCAACTTGGTCCAGTTAATATAATGTTATTTTGTTGACTTGTCCCTTTTATATTAAACATTAACACCAAATTACATATATATATATATATATATATATAATAGTGTAGGATTTAATTATGCAAACATGATAAAACAAAATTTATTCACAATCACTGTCAAGGAAAACGTCATCGTCTTCATCATCACTGGCTTTCACGTTTGTACAATGTGGCAAGACGAAGAACAAACGCTGTCCTGCATCCACGGGGGCAAATGGACAACATTGTTGCTAATAGGTGCGCCTCGGCAGTCAATGATTTCTACCCTCACTACTTGAGTCATACGTGGAGGTAGTATACTACCTCCATGGAGTCATAGCCTCGGACTCGGGGGGTACCTCATACCTCAGAGAGAGGGGGAGGGGATACGGAAGACTGAATATTCAATTAAGGCATAAATTGGTTATTTAAAAAGGTAAAGAACACATGAAGCAACCACGAACGATTATATTTGGTTGCCCAAAACCAAAATTAATAATTTTTCTGGTGGCCTTAGACACGTGAGTTATTATCCGGCTATACGGCCATTAACAACGGGATTAGCTATTGCTTTAATGGTCATTTGACCCACCCTGGTTTTCATGTCCACACACAACAGTAACTGTATTAAACAATATTACTAATGAACGATACGTATATACATACTGTCATAAAAAAAAATAAAAAATGGAAGAGGGATGGTGTAAATAGGGGGGTGAAGAGTGAAACGGGGAGGGGGATAATGAGATATTGGGGTAGGGAAGGAAGGAATGGTGTGGGGGGATTTCGGGGTGTTGGTGGAGGGGTTACACGAGTACCCCACACTCGTCCGATTCTCTACAACGCCTTAGATATGATGACTGGATTAGGCTTAATATCACTCAGTAAACTCTTAACATAACACATATAGTAATATGGTATGTCAGCCATAAATTACGCCCGGGTGTTAAAGACAGTGTGCTGAAATATTATATTGATACAACGATTCGTTTAAGAGATATTTACGAAAAACACCGTCTGTCCGGCGCTGAAACGTATAGTAGCTGAACAGGAAGGAGGAGGAGGAGTAGGAGGAGATAGAGAAGAGGTGGTGGTGGTGGTGGTGGATGAAGAGGGGAAGTGGTGGTGGGTGAAGAGAGGAAGAGAGAAAGTGGTGGTGGTGGTGGTGGTGGTAGAAGGGAACATAGAAATTGGTGGTGGTGGGTGAAGAGAGAAGAGAGAAAGTGGTGGTGGGTGAAGAGGGAAGAGAGGAATTGGTGTTGGTGTTGTGGTGGTGGTAGATGAAGAAGGGAGGAGAAATTGGTAGTGGTGGTGGGTGAAGAGGGGAAGAGATCAAATGGTGGATGAAGAAGGGGAGAGAGAAATTGGTGGTGGTGGTGATAGTTGAAGAAGCGAAATTTGTGATGGTGGTAGATGAAGAAGGGAAGGAGAGTGTGAAGGAAGTATAATCATGGAGGAAGAAGGAGAAGAAGATAAATATAGAGCGACTGAAGGAGGAGGAAGTGAAGGAAGTATAATCAATCATGGAATAAGGAGAAGTAGGTAAGTGAAGAGAAACTGAAGGATGAAGGAAGTATAATCATGGAGGAAGAAGAAGGAGAAGAAGATAAATATAGAAAGACTGAAGAAGGAGGAAGTGAAGGAAGTATAATCATGGAGGAAGAAGAAGGAGAAGATAAATATAGAAAGACTGAAGAAGGAGAAAGCCTCATTGAAATTCTAACATCATCTCGACTGTATAAACTAAGAGAGGCAAAATCTTGGGTCGTATGCATGAATATCCGTGGTGTTTACGATGGTGTGGTACTGGTTCGATGGCACTGTTGTTTGTTTATTTGTTAGTCTAAGGAGTCATCGTATCAACACCACGTCATCGTCAACCCCATCCTTGAGTGTTTGTGAATATGACCCCTTCTTGTGTTGCATGTAAGGGTTAAGGGTGGGTGGGTGGGTGTGTGTGTGTGTGTGTGTGTGTGTGTGTGTGTGTGAGAGAGAGAGAGAGAGAGAGAGCCTTGTGCGTGTGTGTGAATGAGTGAGAGGCTTGCGTGCGTGCGTGTGTGAATGAGTGAGAGGCGTGTGTGTGTGTGTGTGTGTGTGTGTGTGAAAGGCTTGTGTGTGAGAGTGGGAGGCTTGTGTGTGTGAGAGAGTGGGAGGCTTGTGTGTGTGTGTGAGAGAGAGAGGCTTGTGTGTGTGTGTGTGAGAGAGAGAGGCTTGTGTGTGTGTGTGAGAGAGAGGGAGGCTTGTGTGTGTGTGTGGGAGAGAGGCTTGTGTGTGTATGTGTGAGAGAGACTTGTGTGTGTATGTGTGAGAGAGGCTTGTGTGTGTGTGTGTGAGAGAGTGGGAGGCTTGTGTGTGTGTGTGTGAGAGAGTGGGAGGCTTGTGTGTGTGTGTGTGTGAGAGTGGGAGGCTTGTGCGTGTGTGTGTGTGAGAGAGAGAGAGGCTTGTGTGTGTTCAGTGATCGTGTTCAAGTCTGCTAACAGAGTAAAGAGGATTACTAACTGCCTAAGTTTCCCGCTCGCCTGGTAGGAAGGTGGGTTAAGTGAGTGATTGGGAGGGTGAGTGATTGGGAGGGTGAGTGATAGGGCGGGCGAATGAGTGATTGGGAGGGTGAATAAGTGATTAGGTGGGTGAATGATAAGGTGAGTGAGGGAGTGAAGGAGTGAGTAAATGATTAGGTGAATGAAATAGTAAATAATTAGGTGAACGAATAAGTATAAATAATTAGGTGAATAAGTGAGTAAGTAAATGATTAGATGAATGACTGAGTGAGTAAATATTGATTGATTAAATGAATGATAATGTCAGAAATACTCACGCTGTTTTAGTTCAGGGAGCAATGTCATATCATAATAATTATATTCTGTATATCGAAAAATGTTTGGGTGATGAGGATTATTATCATTTATATATTTGTAGGCTGTAACAGAGCACCTTTAAGCCCGGCTACTGACATTTAAAGTTTATATTTACTCCTGTTAATGCCAATGAATGTATGTATGTATGTATGTGTGTGTGTGTGTGTGTGTGTCCCTATAGCCTCAACTCCTCTGTGTGTGTGTATGTGTGTGTTCCTATAGCCTCAACTCCTGTGTGTGTGTGTGTGTGTGTGTGTGTGTGTTCCTATAGCCTCAAGTCCTCTGTGTGTGTGTATGTGTGTGTAGGTCTGTGCATTGTGTGTATATGTGTGTGTGTATGTGTGTGTAGGTCTGTGCATTGTGTGTATATGTGTGTAGGTCTGTGCATTGTGTGTGCATGTGTGTGTAGGTCTGTGCATTGTGTGTATATGTGTATGTGTAGGTCTGTGCATTGTGTGTGTGTATGTGTGTGTGTAGGTCTGTAGCATCGACCAGTGGCTGCTCGAAATCCCGCTAATGAGGCAGTTGGGTCTGGTTCACTGTGTCGGGGTGTGGTCGTTACTGTCTCAACCTCACTCACTGCCTGCCTACCTACCAACCTACCTGCCTGCCTGCCTGCCTAACTACCAACCTACATACCTACTGCCTGCCTGCCTGCCTGCCTGCCTGCCTACCAACCTACCAACCTCACTCACTGCCTGCCTGCCTGCCTGCCTACCAACTTACTGCCTGCCTTCCTACCTACCAACCTACCTACCTACCTGCCTGCCTGCCTACCTACCTACTGCCTGCCTGCCTACCAACCTACTGCCTGCCTACCTGCCTACCTACCTACTGCCTGCCTGCCTGCCTGCCTACCAACCTAACCTAACCTAACCTACCAACCTACCTAATGCCTGCCTACCAACCACCTCACCTAACCTAACCTAACCTACCTAATGCCTGCCTGCCCACCAACCAACTAACCTACCAACCTACCTACTGCCTCTCTGCCTCCCAACCTCACTCACTGCCTACCTACCTACTGCCTGCGTGAGTGGGAAAGGGACCTGGTAATCGTAGAATATCTCACCACTACACCTGCTAAACCCAATCTTGTTGTTGTGGAGGGGTTGTTGTTGTTGTTGTTGAGGGGTTTAACTGTGGCAATTATATCGTCTGGAGTTAGGGCACCAACATTTCTAACCACTACCACTACAACCATCACCATTACCACTAAAGCAACCACCATTACATTATCAATATTACCACTACATCCACTACCACTACAATCATCCCCAACATCACCACCACCACGACCACCACTACAACCATTCCGACCTCAACCATCACCACTACCACTAACCACCACAATCCCCACCACCAGTACAACAACCATCCCCACCACTACTACAACAACAACCATCCCCACCACTACTACAACAACAACTATCCCCACCACTACTACAACTACAACTATCCCCACCACTACTACTACTACAACCATCCCCACCACCACTACTACTAACACCATCCCCACCACCACCAGTAGTACAATCCACCACCACCATTACCATTACCACAATCGTACCTACCTACCTACCTACTGCTACACTGAGGGGGTCCCAAGTGCCCAATGAATCCTTCCCTTCGTTACACTGAGCGAATTCCAATAGAGAAACGAGGAAGCAGTGGTCGCAGATACTCCCGTCTCCAACAACACCCAAGTCACCTAGTTTTAGTTTAGGCTCGTATTCCTGTAGTGCGTTTGTGTATTTATTTATTTATTTATTTATTTATCCTGGTGAGAATATTCCTGTTTCCTTCTGAGTAGTGTGACTTTAGTTACTCGTTCTGCATACGTAATTGTGTTTGTAAGTTGAAGATAAGAATACATTTTGGGTGTAATAACACTTGGATTGCATTCCATTTACTGAATAAGCAACGAGAAAGCAACAAACACACACACACACAGACACACAAACTAATACTCCCCTAGGTCCCATACAATACCATCAATAGCCTCATCTAGCCCTTATGTATAGCCCTAAAGACCCATATACCTACAGTAGCCAGAGGCCCTAATCTCAAATGGAGTGGTCGAGTGGGTTGTGGGTGTAATGTAATCTCTTGTGGACAACTGCAGGGGGTCACTGATTCCTCCTCCTCCTCCAAACTAGGTCAGGACACACCACTAGTAACTCAGGACACGAACTGGGGGTCTGTTGTATAGAATAGTAAGTTTGGAGTATATATATATATTTTTTGTTTTTTCTCTCTCTCTCTCTCTCTCTCTCTCTCTCTCTCTCTCTCTCTCTCTCTCTCTCTCTCTCAAACACAATTATTCTCCACCTATTTATCTATTGTATTTATCTATCTATGTATCTATCTACCTATCTATATATATCTATCAATATCCTGTTCCTCTCCCTTCAGGTGGTGGTCATGTGGGTGGATGTGAGGGTGACCACGTGAGCCTGGAGGAGATAAAGCTGCCTACACGAGGGGGCCGCTGGTGTGGTCAAGGGTCGGGTCTGAACGTCTACTACACCGAGACAGATACCCTCGTGCTCACCCTCCACGCCGCCGCCACCACGCAGGGAGAGTACTTCGACAATCCCCTCAGGTTTAAGATCAAGTAAGTATCCCTCTTCTCTTGAAACAGAATATACGAACAAATAGACGACGTAAATAAGGGAACGTTATTAGTTGAAGTTTGTTGTAAGTTCCCCCACAACGACAGCTTACATGTTGCTACAGTCGATCAAAAAACTATCAGACCTGTGGGGCTCGCTAATATACTAAACAAGCTCTGTTACTCGTGTTGTTCCGGCCGCTCTCCACCATCAGTCGTCAGAGGTGTCAAAATGTTTCACGTGAGAATTGGCGCGATAGTTTTTTGAGCGACTGTACAAACTGCTCTCATATTTAAGTTCAAATGAGTGTCCCTCTTAACACAGTTCAATGAAATACATATACACAGAGAAAGGAACCTAGTTTGCAATGTACCCAACATACGTATATCAACCTCTTTAACATTATTATAACTTCTGGTACCAAATTCTGACTTTTCGTGATATTCCCACAGGTACAAATTCCTGCGTCGGGAGCGAGCAGTGGTGAGGTATGGGCGTGGGAGTGGCACCAAGTATCGTGGAGAACCGGTACGTAACAGTGAGTGCAGCCGCGTCTTCCAAGGATGCCGGGCGAGGCAGTGTCGTCTCCAGTCACCCAACTTCCCAGGCTTGTATCCCCGTAACGTCACCTGCTACTACCTGGTGAAAGCCTTGCCTGCTCCGTCGCCCAACCTCGTGCCTGTCATCACTCTAAGTCAGGGGAATGACCGGCTTGTACACGTGGGTCGGCAGGGGCACGGTGGTAGGGTGTCGCCCGAGGCACGTCTGCGGCAGGGGGATGAATGTAGGGCACCAGAAGACTACATGCTGGTGTACGACGGAGGGTCCATGAAGTCGCCCCTCCTCAGCAAGATGTGCGGTACCGCCACCATTCCAAACATCACATCCAGCGGACCAGAGATGTTGGTGGTTTTCGAGACGGCCACCTCAGGCATGATGAACCACCTTCCTAACCTGGTGGCGGGCTTTGAACTTCAGGCACACATTCTCTTTCGTAAGATGAGTTCTAACCTGGTGCCCAACTCACTGTGTTCTCAAGTCATCAAGAGTTTTGGTGGTAACTCAGGTACCGTCCTCAGCCCTGTGTTCAGTATGCCAGCCAACACCACCTGCTCATACGAATTCCAGGGGCGAAGAGGGGAGATAGTGTGGCTCTACTTCACTAAATACTACAGAGTTAACAGAAAACAGGTATTAATGAGTTATATGCCATGCCGCAATCGTCTTGCTATCTATAACAGAGGCTCCATATCCAACTCAGAAATAGAGGACACAAAGCCAGTGGCAGAATTTTGCGATGAACAGCTGCCTCCAATATGCATCCGCTCACGTCAAAAAGGGACCGTCAGCAAACCATGTACAGCCAAAGAAAGCTATCTGTCATCTGGTTCCTCAATGGCTGTGACACAACAATTCACAGATGCATCAACGCTCCTGCCACTGAAATACGCCATCCACTATGAATTTGTGATGGTAACCCAGACTGGACGAGAACCAGGCAGTGATTGTGACAAAGTATTCACCAGTACTAAGGAAAGCAGAGGACATTTCAGCTCACCTAAAAATGTTTTTCTCTTTGGTCGGGGAGGGAAATCTTCCTTATCATGTAAATATACATTTCAGACAAAACCAGGAGAAGCAGTGAGATTAAAAATAACAAATGTAGGATTCAGGGGCAACATGTGCAAGACGGTGCACAATGCTCAGTCCAATCTGTACGAGTGTATTGCACGATTGCCTGGGTCTGCTGTACTGGAGGTGTGGGAGGAACCCTGGCAACACACACGTCTACCTCTGGGTTGTATGTGTGACGCTGGGGTTGCTCCTGCCACCTTCCTCAGTCAAACACGTCTCGTCCAGCTAAGACTGGCTATCAAAGACATGAGTTGGGCACAAGATTTTAATGACTTTTTCTTTGACGCTGAGTATGAATTTGTCAAGATGAAAGAGTGTGTTGGTGAGAGAATCCTGAATGGATCTACAGGGGCGATTACGATTGAAAGTAATGCAGAGTCTGGAGAGTGTAATGGATTTCCATGGAAAATCATGGCACGAGAACACAGTCACTTGTACCTAAACATCCCTGGGTATCACGCCTCAAGCCAGCGATGTTCTACAGACAACCGTGTGGTGGTGTATGGCAGTCACACAGCACGACCAATTAAATCTGTCTGTCCTGAGAACAATGCCATTAACAGCATAGACGTGTTCTCGTCAGGGTGGAACACAGTACTGGACTATACGGAGCCACTTCAGGACTGCCTCATCATCAGGTACTTGGCAAGGTCCCCAGCTAAATACACAATGACTTGGTTAGAGGTGAGACGTGAACCACGTCCCTCTGCCTTAGAATCCCTCAAGAGTTCTGATGCCAGAGGTCACCACACCTCTGCAGCCACTTGCCCTCACCTCTGTCCCAAATTGGATGCCTGTATTAACCCAGAGCTGTGGTGTGACGGAGAGAAACACTGTCCCTCTGGTGCTGATGAACAACGCACTGCTTGCCTCTACTTCACTGTACCTTGGCTGTACTTGGCTCTAGGAGGCATTGCCATTATTGTCATTCTCGTCATTTTCACCTCCGTCCTGGTGTCTGTCAGGGTGTACCAAAGAGGCAAAGTAAAGAGAAAGAAGAAGAAGGAAGCACAGAGATTGATGACCCGGGAAGTTATCCTTCCACTAAACTTCCACAAGGAAACCATATACTGAGACTGCCGGAAGGAGCAGATGACACAGGCAGGAAATTACCTTCATATTCCCTTCTCTTCCTCCATAATTCACTAGAACTGGCTCGCTTGTCTGGGCCCATTTTTTTACCCGGTTTTGTATAACTTTTGTCTCCTTGAAGGTCCGAGATGGCCTGAAGCTTTGTAAATAATAAATGTGTTTATACTTGTTTGTACATACAGAAAATGTGTAGCGAAGATATGTAGGTACCGGTAAGCATGAGGACTTTTTTTGTGTTTAGTTCTTGCGAGAGTGGTGGTGATTGTTTATTACCTAATGCCACTTGTCATGCCTTAACACTGAAATGGAGAGTAAACCTATCCTCTACTCTCACACACCCTCCTTTACTCTCCCACCCTCCTTTACTCTTCCCTCACCTACCAATACCACACTGTCATTAACTCTCCTTTACTCTCTCCCACCCTCCTTTACTCTTCCCTCACCTACAAATACTACACTGTCATCAACCCTCCTCTACTCTCCCACGCCCTCCTTTACTCTCCCACGCCCTCCTCTACTCTCCCCTCACCTACCAATACTACACCGTCATCAACCCTCCTCTTCTCTCCCCACTTCCCACTTCTTCTGATCATACTCACATACTTTACTCTATTCCAAACACTCCCACTCTTCCTCACTTCCTCTTCTACTCTATTCCAAACACTCCCACTCTTTCCCACTTCCTCTTCTCTCCCCCCACACACAACACAGCAAACAGGAGGTGTCATCAGCTATCAATAAACCTGCTGTTTGACCCGTATTTGACCTCGTTTTACCTGGGCTGACCTCTGACCTAACCTAACCTTGACTCGGCACAACCTGATGACATCTACATTTCCATATCAATGACCTGACCTGACTCTACAATATTATAAATGCCTGACATAAAAGCTATGTATTCTTGCCTTGCTTGACCTATTCAGACATGACCCGTCTCACTATCTGACCTAATGTAACCACTAACTAAGCTGACCCAGGAAAGATGCAACCAATCTGACCTTACGTGACCTGATCTAACCTGTATCTCTCAAAGCTGAGCCAGGAAAGATGTGTGGCCAATCTGACCTTACATGTCATGACCTGACCTATTCTACAGCAGGAAATCTGAATCATGACCCAGGAAAAGATGTGACAAATCTGACCTTACGTGAACTGATCTGACCTAATCTAATCTCTATCTCTCAAAGTTGACCCAGGAAAGATGTGACCAATATGACCTTACATGACCTGATCTGACCTATCTATGCTGACCCAGGAAAAGATGTGTGACAATTCAGACTCACAACATTCCTCCCCTCTCTTCCCCCTCCTTTACCCTCTCCCCCCCCTCACCTTTACCTCTCCCTCCCCCCCCACCTTTACCCTCCCCCCCTCTTTACGTCTCCTTTACCCTCTCCCCCCCTCTTTACATCTCCTTTACCCTCTCTTCCCCCCCTTTACTTCTCCTTTACCCTCTCCTCCCCTCCTTTACACTCTCCCCCTTCCTTTACCTCTCCTTTACCCCCCCCCCCAAGCCTCAGTTGCAGAATCACTCTTGTTCATAGAGGGGCTGGAGGGAGTGTCATAATTATAATGGTCAGTTTGTGTGTTAAAATGAAACTGTGTGTGTGTGTGTGTGTGTGTGTGTGTGTGTGTGTAGAAGTTATGAGACGTGGGGCACCATGAATTTACTATTGAGGTCATACATAACCCAAGACTAAGTTTTAATTTATATATACGCTTTCTATGAGTGAAAACATTAAAATAAAAACTCACTTTAATTAGAATGAAAAAATAAAAATAAAAATATATAATACGTGATGTGCACACGTTACACAAAATACATAAAATTCATTGTCAAATTATTCTCTTAACACATGACAATATTCATGGAAGTCACTGCTCATAACTTCTAAATACTAAATAATTGTTACTGATAATATATATATATAAAAAAAAATTCACTTGCACAAAATCATACCACCCTCCCCCCCCCCCTGTAATATAATACATAAAAAAAAATAATGACAAAAAATACCGAACTCATGTACCCCCCCCCCCCCACCCCCCACCCCCAACCCTACTTAGGATAGATAATAATATAGTCTGGCCGAGTTATCCCCGAAGTCTCTCACGGTACAAGGACAATAACACCTCAACATACCAGAATATTATCTATTATTTGGATGTTCATGTTTAGGGACCCTGTGTGTGATGTAGTCGGAAAATTGGAGGTAAAAATTAGTCCTTCATATATTGCCACGAAACACACACACACACGCACACGCACACACATACACTCACACACACACACACTCACACTCACACACACACACACACACACACACACACACACACACACACACACACACACACACACACACACACACACACGCACACACACCTACTGTATATGGGAGGAGTGTGATTGTTTCGTGGGGTGGTCAGGAGGAATTAGAAGCCTTCAGTTTTCTTCATACACTATCACAGGGTCCTTAAGGGGAGGTTGTGTCTTCTTTGTAAATTGTAGTAGGGCCACTTGATTCCTCCAAACTACGCCTCGAAACAGATCCCCTATTGGTAACAACTTTATAGGTCGTCTGTTTCCTTGCATAGTTAGGAGGAATCAGTAGCCTTCCAATTGACCAAAAACAGCGTCACCCCTTAAGGAATCCCGTGATGTAGTCAGGAAATTTGAGGTAAGAGAGTCCTTCAAACGCTGCCAAGAAACGCCAACTATATTGAAGGGGTTTGTCTCGTGGCATAGTCAGGAGGAATCAGAAGCCACCAAGTCTCATCATAAGCGATCACAGGGTCTTTAATTAAGGGAGAATTCTCTTATTGGTGAATTGAAATATCTCAGCTTTCTCCAAACTATGCCACGAAACAGATCCCCTATTAGTACCATTGAGGGCATCTGTTTTCTGACATAGTTACGAGGAATCAGTAGCCTTCCAATTTACCAAAACATGAGAATCTCCCTTTACTTAATCTGCTGTAATCTCTTTAACCTTCTTGTGACGACCTAACTTACCCTGACCTAACAATCATGTTCTAATCTTACCTTAACTAAATGACCTAACCTATTCTATCTAATCTGATCTAACTTAATCTATCTAATCTGATCTAACTTAATCTATCTAATCTGATCTAACTTAATCTATCTAATCTGATCTAACCTAACCAAACCTGATCTAACCCACCCTAACTTACTGTAACCTAACCTGATCTAACCTACTGTTACCTAGACTAAGCCTGGTCAAACCTAGAGCTGACCTAACCTTTCCTAACCTGACTATGAGTGATACAAGTCACCCTAAACCCGGCGTAACCTGACCTGACCTCAGCTCATAATCTAACCTTCACTGACTTAACCATGGCATGAAATTACAAGGCCAACACTACACTAACCAACCAAATAATCGCATGAATTATCTACTTACAAAAAGATATTACACTAACTAAATAAATATGTCTTGTATTAATTACCAAGACCTGACCTGACCTGCCTTTACCAACTCCTCCCCCCCCCTACACACACACAAATTACACACACTAAAATATGTCTTGTAGTAATTACCAAGACCTGACCTGACCTGACCTGACCTGACCTTACCACCTCCCCTCCCCAACACAATTAGTAAAAAATTATGTGGCTAGTCTCTCTTAGATATAAAAATAAATAAATACATTTATATATACAAAAATAAATATAAAAATAAACCTGTACCATGTGAGACTTGGGAATGATACAGCCGGGTTGAACTCGACTCTCATTGTGATAAAAAAAAATAATAATGATAATGATAATAATAATAATAATAACTTCATCTTCTACTGCTATATTGTTTGTTGATCCACCTGTTGCAAAAAAAGGATGGAGAGTACATGTTGCAATAGGAAACAGCCCATCAATATCGTCACCTTTAGAGACAAATGGCCCAAGAAGTCATTTTTCGTCGATTTCTGTTTTTTTTTTTTTTTTTTTTTTTTTGCCTAAAGCACATCTTATGATAGGATCTACTGTATAATAATAATATATATAAGTAGATAAAACTGACTCGAGATGCGGTTTGTTTATGAAAGTGACGATATGGTAAGTCTTGTTTGTCTGTCTCTCTTTCTAAGCTGACGTTACTTACCAACCCAACCCAACACAACCCAACCCTCCTAACTTTTACATCCTCATTATCAACAACATCACTCACTCCCTAGATTAAATTCTTTTTGAGATGAAAGATATTGATACTTGTAAACAAATCCTCGTGTCACTGTTTAATCTAGTGTAACCCCACGTTGGGATAAGTTAGTATAAGGACCCCATGATCGTGTATGAGAAATGGAGGCTTCTGATTCTTCCTGGCTATACCACGAAACAATATCCTTCCATGTAGGTTGGGGTTTCGTGACAATATTTGAAGGACTCATTTACCTCTTAATTTTCTGGCTACAACACAGCAGGGTCCCTTAATTAATTCCCAATAAGTTAATTAAGAGAGACAGACAGAGAGACAGAGAGAGGGGGGGGGGAGGGGGAGGGGGAGATAAGGGTCGCATTTGTCAAGTACCGTCAACTAAGAAATAATAACAATAATAATAATAATGATAATAAAATAAAACTGTCTACTAATACGGATTCGGACGTCATTTATTTGTTTGTTTTTGTGTGTGTGTTTGTGAGACGTGAAGGCTGGACAAACAAACCTAATGTACACACTCCTGACGAACTAAATAACAACAAAACAAACATGGTATTGTCGAACTAAATAAAAAAAAAAAAAAAATCTGGTTTCATCGGATGTACTATGAATATTATATGGAAATGAAAAATGTGTTAATGGTGTCGCACTTTTTTTTTTTTGCATTGATGACGACTGACTTGAAACGGGTGAAGAATATATATAGAGAAAAATGAATGAGATGGAATTCGCTATATAATATATCGTGGTAATTGTAGATGGTGATGGTGGTGGTTGTGTGTGAAGAATAGAGAAAAAGTTATGAGAGAATAGAGAAAAATTAGTGAGAGAATAGAGAAAAAGTAGAGAGAGAATAGAGAAAAAGTAGAGAGAGAATAGAGAAAAAGTAGAGAGAGAATAGAGAAAAAGTAATGAGAGAAGAGAGAAAAGGTAATGAGAGAAGAGAGAAAAAGTAATGAGAGAATAGAGAAAAAGTAATGAGAGAAGAGAGAACAAGTAATGAGAGAAGAGAGAAAAAGTAACGAGAGAAGAGAGAAAAAGTAGAGAGAGAAGAGAGAAAAAGTAGAGAGACAAGAGAGAAAAAGTAATGAGAAAATAGAGAAATTAATGAGAGAATAGAGAAAAGGTAATGATCGAATAAAGGAAAAGTAATGAGAAAATAGAGAATAAGTAATGAGAGAATAGAGAAAAATTAATGAGAAAATAGAGAAAAAATAATGAGATGGTGTTCGCTACATAATACAGGTGTTAGTAATAAATGGTGATGGTGGCTGTGTGTACTGCATGTGTGTGTGTGTGGTTCCCTTCCAAACAATTATTATTATGTGACTTGAAATAGGACACTACATATAAGAAAATAGTGAACAGATAATAATTAAGTCACATCAGAAAACCAACTCATAAATAAATAAATAAATAAATAAACAAATTGGTGATTGAGACTGACTCGAACAAACAAGGAAAAACTGAAATGGATTATTATATATGTAACATTTCTAGACTCATGTACTGTACAATGGTGTATTTCCTTACGTATATATATCATGCTAAAAAGAAAATGATATACCGAACCAGACCTACAGTAATCGTAGTGAATTTAATGGCTAGTGTGATTGATTCTCTCTCGCAATATGACAGACTGAAACTACTTATAAAAAAAATCGAAGGGTGACTATGCCAACGAGGAATTATATATTTTACAATTTTACAAGCTGATTTAAGAAATACATTAATCCCTGAAGTAAGAAATAATACACCACACGCCACGCCACATGTGCGTTTGCAAAGCCTGAGTGTGTATGTAGGCTAGTAGACCCAAGACTGGCTTAATTAACTAAAGACCCTGTGATTGTGTATTGGAATTGAAGGCTTCTGATTCCTCCTGACTATGCCACGAAACAAACTCCTCTAATGTAGGCGGTGTTTTGTGGCAATGTTTGAAGGACTCTCGAACGAAGGCTTCTGATTCCTCCTGACTATGCCACGAAACAAACTCCTCTAATGTAGGTGGTGTTTTGTGGCAATGTTTGAAGGACTCTCTCTAACCTCCAATTTTCTGACAACATCACGGGGGTTCCTTAATGAAGAGAGTCGATATTGAAGGACTACTGCTGGTTCACTCTGTACTCTGCCAGGAAACAACAACAACAACAGATGACCCCCGTGTTGCTACTAAGAGAAGAATCGATTTTGTTTCGTGTCATACTAAGGAGGAATCAGCAGGTGCCTACACATTTGTAAAGGAAGATAAGTGGTGGTTTGACACATATCGCAGCCTGTGTGTGTGTGTGTGTATGTGTAATTAGTCATTTGGAGACACTAAACCTATATACAACTTCTAACACAATACACATGAAAATATAAAGAGACAAAAAAACCTATCCTTACTGTTGAAATGAGAATAGAAAAATAATAATGATGCTTCAGAAATAAAAATAAAAATAAAAATAAACTAGTGATGCTCAGAAAAAATACGGTATATAAATAAATTAAAATTAAAATTAAAAATAATCAGTTAAAGGAAAATAACTTATGTCAAGGCAAATGAAAGAGAGAAATGTTGTGGAAAGACAAATGGGAAAGAATATGTTAAAAATATGGAGAAATGTTTAGGAAAGAATTATAATAAAAAAAAATATGTTAAAGAGGAGAAAATATAATGTGATCGAAATTAGAAGAAAGGTTATGGAAAGCATGATAGAAAAAATATATTAAAGAGAAGGAGATTTTAATGTGGTGGAAATAAAGAGAACTGAGCCTGCCTATATTAAGAGAACTATAAACCTATAAAGAGAACTAGGCCTAATATTGTGGTTGGCCTTGTGTTATATTAAATTAATTGTCTGTCGAGGGATAATAATTAAATAATGTGTGGGAATAATAAAAAATAAAAGAGGGCTCCTGATTCCTCCAAACTATGCCATGAAACAGGTCACCCTATTAGTAATGTAACTGTGGTCATCTGTTTCCTGGCACAGTTTGGAGAATCAGTAGCCCTCCAATTATTATTTACCTACAAAAAAAAAAAAAAAAAAAAAAAATAGGACATAATTTTTTTTTTTTTTTTTATATCCCTTAGTGACTATAAAATGAGACCGTATTGTTGAAAAATTTGAAGGCTACTGATTCCTCCTAACTATGCCAGAAAACAGGAGGATCATAATTATGTTTCGTGGCATAGTTTGGAGGAATCAAAGACCTTCCATTTCACCATCAATAGAATCTCTCCCCTCCCCCCCTCCTCCCCCTAATTACGAATACCTTATTTTATTTTATTTTTCTTAATAACGGAACAATGAATAACCGATAACGTGGTGTGGACAGCAACGATACAGTAAGGTGTTTGTTTGTTTGTTTGTTTGTTTGTTTATCAGTGTGTGTATATTTATTATGTATGTGTGTATGTCAAGAGGAGGGTACCGTAAGTGTTAATTAAGGAGTCAGAATGAATATTAATGGAGGTTATGGAGTGCTTCAAATATTGCCACGAAACACACACACACACACACCTATAAGGCTACATTGAAGGAGCTTGTTTCGTGGCATAGTCAGGAGGAATCAGAAGCCACCAAGTCTCATATGACACAAGCACAGGGTCCTTAAAGAGAATAATAATAATAATAATAATAATAATAATAATAATAATAATAATAATAACAACAATAATAATAATAACAACAATAATAATAATAACAACAACAATAACAACAACAATAATAACAACAATAATAATAACAACAACAATAATAATAAGAACAACAATAATAATAACAACAACAATAATAATAATAACAACAACAACAATAATAACAACAACAACAACAACAATAATAATAATAATAATAATAATAATAATAATAAAAAAAAAAAAACTATTATGACCTAATTATCTGTGCTGAAGTGATACACAGATAATTTTTATATACGGACTTGAAAATATAAGGAAAAATACACGAACAAAGGAATGTGACCTACAGTTATATATGTGTTGGGGTGTGTGTGTGTGTGTGTGTGTTTGTGTGTGTGTGTGTGTGTGTGTGTGTGTGTGTGTGTAAATTATTGAGTGGACACATTAACACTATATATATGTATAGGCAATATATATAATGTGCTGAATAGATAAAAGGGTAGAGAAGGATATAATGGTGTTCAGTTTAAGGCAAAAGTCGTGTAGGCTATATGTATCTGCGAGAGATAACTTTTATTACATGTATCGAAACCTTTGACGGTAACTGTACGAAAATGTGAGATATATAAAGAGTTGAAGGGAAAAAATATTAAGAAAGAGGACGAACAGAACTTTTTTTGTGTGTGGTAAGGAAAGGCAGAAATATTTATGAATTAAGGGACCCTGTGATGTAGTCAGAAAATTGGAGGTTAGTGAGTCCTTCAAATATTGCCACGAAACACCTCCCAAACTGAAGAAGCCTGTTTTGTGGCACACTCAGGAGAAATCAGAAGGCACCAAGTTTCACACACACACGATTATATGGTCCTTAAGGGGATAGTATACTTTTGATAGATTGAAACGTCTTAATTCCTCCAAAGTATACCAGGAAACAAGGCACAGGTGAAGAAAAATAATGGTATCCTGTTGCCTGGAATAGTTTGGAGGAATCTTTTGCTCCAGATTTACCACCCAAAACAATATGCTATTATAATATTACCCATACTCAGATGAAGAAAAATAATGGTATCCTGTTGCCTGGAAGTGTTTGGAGGAATCTTTTGCTCCAGATTTACCACCCAAATTAATGTGCTATATACACCCTTAAGTGGAGAAGCTCTTGGTGGTGAATTAGAAATGCTACTGATTCCTCCAAACTATGCCACGAAACACATAAAGCCTATATCCCCATTATGAACACTGGAGTAGTCTGTTTCATGGCATAGATTGGAGGAATCACTAACCAACTAACCCTCTCAATTTTACCAAGCCATATTCTCCCCTTATCAAAGAATATAAAGTGGAAAATAAAACAGAGATGACGGGATTAATGTGACCTTGTATGAAAAAAACTGTGACCTTGTGTGAAAAAAATCTGACCTCGTTTGGAAAAATGAATGTGACCTTGTATGGAAAACTTACTGTGACCATGTATGGAAAAATTACTCTGAAATTACTGTGACCTTGTATGGACAACTTACTGTGACCTTGTATGGACAACTTATTGTGACCTAGTATCGAAAAATCATTGTGACCTTGTATGGAAATATTACTGTGACCTTGTATGAAAAAATCATTGTGACCTTTTATGGAAACATTATTGTGACCCCTGTTAATTAATCCCATCTGAAGGACCTACTGACCCAGCCTGTGTGTGACCTAGCTAAGTCCAGTGACCCGGTGAACTCCTATTACACTATTAATATAAAAATAAATTGTTTGTGGAGGTGGTATACATTCAGATTAAAATAATGGTAACGATAAAATAATTATTATATTTATTATTATTATTATATAATAATTATCATCATTGTTTACAATAAAGATGATAAAAAATATAATCATAATATTCATTTTAAGAAGGTGAGGACTAAAGGCAAAAACCCAATTGACACCATCAGCTGAAAAAAAAAAAAAAAAAAAAAAAAAAAAAATAAGATACATATACAGTATATAACCAAAATAATGTCCAATTTCGCTCGTACACACACACACACACACACACACACACACACACACACACACAGAGGCCAACAGAAGGGGCGTCATATTAGCCCAGCTACAGTTTTCATTCATTGTTTTGTTTGGCACGGGTGACACGGTACATGGTTGGCACTTATCTGATTCAGTGGGTCGTGTATGTTCAATTAGCCCTTTCACGCCCCACCGACCCCTCTGTTATCATACCTTTCCTATTAACTTCTCTCCCGTACGTGCCACTTACTTACTGTTTACTGTTTCAGGGATTCATGCAGCCTCTGTTGTCACTCCTTTCCTCTAATCTAATTCACTATCGTTTCCGGCAAGTATCATAATATTATCTTTCTTATGCATTAGTCTCAGGCTCAAATGTCACTCCTTTCCTCTAATCTAGCCTAATTCACTATCGTTTCCGGCAAATATCATATTATCTTTCTTATGCATTAGTCTCAGGCTCAAATGTCACTCCTTTCCTCTAATCTAATTCACTGTTGTTTCAAGCACATATCATATTATCTTTCTTAGGCATTAATTCCAGGCTCTGTTGTCCCACCTTTCCTATTAACTTCTGGACTCCTGTACGTGCCAATTCGCCGCCACTGTTTCCGGGTCCTATCATATCATTCTTATACCCGAGTTAGCTACTGTTTTAGGCTCTGTTGTTTTGCCTTTCCTTTAACTTAATTCGCTACGATACTGTTTCAGGATTCTATAATTATATACAAAAACACTGACTGTACATCCAAACTACTATACATATAAAAAACAAATAGATACACACACACATACATTAAATCAAACTACATAAATTAACACACATAAGCACGTATACACACATACAAGCACATAGACTACACACACACACACACATTAAAACAAAACTACACACACACACATTAAACCAAACTACACATACACACACAATTAAACCAAACTACACATACACACACATTAATCCAAACTGCACACACACGCATACATTAATCCAAACTACACACACACACATACATTAAACCAAACTACACACACACACACATACATTAAACCAAACTATACACACACACACAAACACATTAAACCAAACTACACACACACACATACATTAAACTAAACTACACATACACACACACATTAATCCAAACTACACACACACGCATACATTAAACCAAACTCACACACACACACATTAAACCAAACTACACACACACACAAACACACACACATTATACAAAACCACACACACACACACACATAAAACTAGGAAATCACCGGGACACTGTACTGTATAAAAAAATATGTAATGAGGTTCACATTGTACCCCTATTGGGACCCTAAATACAAACTGGACTGTATTGTATGTACTGTACTGGGAGATGACCATAACACTGTATTGTATTGTACTGGGGATCACCGGTATCACTGGGAAATTAATACCGGGTGTCTAGAAATTATCTGAACAATTTTACAGGTTTATACAATCTAATTTGTTCATGTTATAATTTAAATGGAGATTCCTTTGTTGGGGAATTGGAAGGTTTTTGATTCCTCCAAACTATGCCACCAAACAGATCCCCCATTAGTAATATTAAGGACATCTGTTTCCTGGCATAGTTTGGAGGAATCAGTAACCTTCCAATTTACCAACAAGAGAATCTCCCCTTAAGGACCCTGTGATCGTGTATGGAAATTGATGGCTTCTGATTCCTCCTGACCATGCCAAGAAACACACCCCTTCCATATAGGTGTGTGTGTGTATGTGTGTGTGTGTGTGTGTGTGTGTGTGTGTGTGTGTGTGTGTGTGTGTGTGTGTGTGTGTGTGTGTGTGATTCGTGGCAATATTTGAAGGACTCGTTTACCTCCAATTTTTCAGACTACATCACACACAGGGTCCCTTAATTTCAGACACCTACAATGGTATAATTATCAAGGGAAACATATAATTAAATACTATTGATACAGTCAGCAAAAAAAAAAAAAAAAAAAGTATTGAAGCAGCCCCCCTTACATTGACATTACCTATATATAATTATCTATGGGGGGGGGGGTTATTCCAATACTTTTGATGCCGACTGTACATTAGAGAATCTTTACCAACGATGTATTCTACCCCCTCCCCTCCCTCCTTCCCTCCCCCCCCCCTTGTTGGTAAAGTGTAATTAATAAAGGCTACTGATTCCTCCAAACTATACCAGACAACAAACAGACAACAACAACAACAACAACAAACAGACAATGGTACTAATAGGGGATGATTCTGTTTCGTGGCAATAGTTTGGAAGAATCACACACCTTCCAATCCAACAACAACAACAACAAACAACAACAACAATCACATCTCCCAAGAATTATTAATTAAGTGGGTAATACACTCTTGGTACAGTCAAGGCACATAATCCTTGACCAGACTTCCCCTTACACCCTGGTCAACAAGGACTATGTGCCGCGACTGTACATTTGGAGCGCCTTGATTCCTCCAAAGTATGTAATGAAACAGGACCAGATGAACAAAAATATCATGGGTGGTGGTTGGTATGTTGCCTGGAATACTTTGGAGGAATCATTTGCTCCAGAATAATTATCCAAAGTGTATTATCCCATTAATTAAGTAAGTAAATAAGTAAATAAGATCTTCCCTTCATTCATGCATTCCTTTCGAGTCACAAGGAGAGTTCTGTTGTAGGCAGTAAAAAAAGAGAAGTGGGTGCCGGAATAGGGGACAGGCTTTCTACCCCCCCCCCAAGCCTGTCCCCCCCCCCCTATTCCGGCACCCCCTTTTGGTACATTATAATATAGAGCATCTTGATTCCTCCAATGTATATATATATACCAGGAAAAACAAGACCAGATTTGGGGAAAAAAAAAAATAAATAAATAAAATAAAAATAATAATAATAATAATAATAATAATGGTGGTCTGTTGTTGTTGCTTGAAATAATTTGGAGGAATCAGTTGCTCCAGATTTATTTACCAACACTGTACTACCCCTTTAATTAATTAAGAAATGTCCTTTATGTAGAAAAATAAAAAAAACATTAATACAAAAAAAATATATATAATTAAAAAATAATAATAATAATAATAATAATAAATACATAAAATAAAACATAGAACTAGTAGCGACCCTTACACGTGTTCTAAATGTTACTGTATTTTTGTACCGTAATTTTGTAGAATGAGTATTTTTCCAATAAAAGTCAAACCGAGCAAGATTCTTTCATTACCCTTCTGAAGCTATTATATTTATTCATTTATTTATTCATCTATCTACTTATTTATTCATTTATTTACTTATTTATTAATTTATTTACTTTATTCATTTATTAACTTATTTATTCATTTATTTACTTATTTATTCATCTATTTACATATTTATCAATCTATTTACATATTTATCCATCTATTTACATATTTATTCATCTATTTACATATTTATTCATCTATTTACTTATTTATTCATCTATCTTATTTATTCATCTATTTACTTATTTATTCATCTATCTACTTATTTATTCATCTATTTACTTATTTATTCATCTATTTACTTATTTATTCATCTATCTACTTATTTATTCATCTATTATATATTCATCTGTTTAATAATTTTATCTATTTATTTATTTATTCATTTTTATTTTTTTTTATCTATATATTCATTTTTTTATTGGTGATCAGTGGCGTGAAAATTTTTGGAGGCTTCCGATTTCTCCAAACTGTGACACAAAACAGTTTACTTATACATATCTTATTC
>JAWQEG010007134.1:0-17500 GCA_033782935.1 Petrolisthes cinctipes
ATGCATTATTAATTTTATACACAGTCGCTACTTTCATTAGTATTATTCATTTATCCATTAACATCAAAAGTTTATCATAACACTTGACATACTGTAGTGATCTTCTTTTTTTTTTTTTTTTTTTTTTTTTTTTACAAACGGACCATTAGGAAAAAGTAGTTATGAAAACCCGAAATGTCAAATCCGGGAAAAAAAAAAAATGCTGGAGATGTAAAACGTGAACAAAATTAGGGACACGGTAGGACGGTACAGCGTATAGGGCAGAGTTGACGGTAAAGAAAGAGAAACGAATATAGAGGTGACAGTCTACAGAACTATATAAGGAAGAAAAGTTGTGAGTTAGGTGTCGTTTTCGGTCAGATCCTCGCGAGATACCCGGTGGTCGAATTGTTAGTTATCTTGAAATTAAATCAGGTTAACTTTACAATATGAAGAATTATATCCTAGTGGCAATTTGTGGATATTTTGCGGAAGATTAAAGAAAAGTACAATTATCATTATTAAAATAGTACTGCGACAGAAATTTCACCAACAGTTGTTTTCCTATACATCAAAATATTATACCCAGATTATATACAATAGGCATATTAAAAACAGAATGTATTAGAAATAGGTATATATTAAAAATAGGCATATATAAAAATTGGCATATATTCATATATTAATGGATTAAAAATAGGCATATATTAAAGATAGGCATATATGGATTAAAAATAGGTATATCAGAATGGATTAAAAATAGGCATATCAAAAATAGAATGGGTTACGAAAGAATATTTACTTCGAATCTCGCACTTCAATTCTCGAAAACCTTGCCTACGAAGCGGATACATTTGTATGTGGTCAATAGACTTGGTAAACGCCAGGTTTTTCGTTAGTATGTATGTAAGTAGTTTATTCAGGACGGAAATTTATGAACCTTTTATTGTTAAGTGGACAGTATACTTGTATACTTTTAATAGATTGGAGCGCCTTGATTCCTCCAAAATATGTTAGGAAACAAACCCAGATGAAGAAAAATAAAGGTATCCTGTTGCCTGGAATAGTTTGGAGGAATTAGTTGCTCCAGATTTACCACCCAAAACAATGTGCTATAAACCCCCTTAATACAGTCTCACGTAGGCCTACCAATAGCTTCAACTACATGCCTAAACTGAACCATTGAAATATTATTAATTGTTGTCAGCGACTGTACAAATAAGTTACACAGCTTTGAAACACAAAAACAATACCAAGGGAATGGAACAGAACTAATGCTTCTCTAGACGGGAAAGAAGCTATTTTTGGGAGTGACGTAGAGAATGAACTGGAGACGTTGTTGCCACCTGTTGCTTCGTCTTGCCTTCTTCCTCGCGAGCATAATTCATGAGAAAACCCTCCACCACCCACAGTCGCCTCACAGTATGCAAGACACGCCCCGCTTCTTCCTTCATTGTTTTTTCTATTGTATTTCTATATTTTATCTACTGTAGCCTATGTGGTCCGTACATGTGTGGTGACATTCTATAAGCTCTTCAGATTTACCCCATTTGGTGAAATACGTGAGATATAAAATATACTTCA
Organism: Petrolisthes cinctipes; assembly: GCA_033782935.1. Classification (NCBI taxonomy): domain Eukaryota; kingdom Metazoa; phylum Arthropoda; class Malacostraca; order Decapoda; family Porcellanidae; genus Petrolisthes; species Petrolisthes cinctipes. The sequence goes on from JAWQEG010007134.1 coordinate 1,564, forward strand.
GCTATATGTTGTATTAATTAAGAAGAGACCAAGGCCTAGTAGCGATAAGAGAGGATAAGGAAGATTGGAATGTCTCCTGATAAGTTAAGTAACAGTGTTGTATGGCTCTGAATCACTAAGAGATAAAAGCTATATCGATCATTTTGAAGAGGCATTCGTAATGGATAAAGTCTTCCTAAGTAGTAAGTAACGAATTAATATTTTTATTGAGGAAAAAACCAGAGGAATTGGAAAAGGGAAAATATTATACAGGACAGGATGAAGTGAAACAATAATAAATGAATAAGCAATACATATATACAGGTATTCTGAGCCTTGAAAACTAAAACAAGTGCTTTGTAAGACAGGAGTGATTCTGGTACATTAGAGCGGCTTGATTCCTCCATATTTTGCTCAGAAACAGGATCAGATTAACAAACATATTGGTGACCTGTCGCTTGGAATTATTTGGAGGAATCAGTTGCTCCATATTTACCAACACTGTACTTCACCAATAAGGAAAACATGAAGTGGTGACGTAATGATTAAGGAAGGAAGTAAGTAAGATGACTGACGGAATCGTTTTCATATATTTTTTGGATATAAAAATAAATAAGGAATAAATATAAAATTAAATGAGAAATTACTGGAAGAATTTAAAACAGATGCAGGGACACTTAAAATAAAGACAGCTAAATAGAAGAAGAATAGACAGACTTGCGGAGAGAGACAGCGACAGAATAAAAATAAGAGGCATAGACCGACAGACAGAGAATCAGTCCAACAGGCGGCCGGACAGAGAAAGGGGAAAGAGAGGGAGAGAAATAAAGAAAGATGAGGAGTGATAGAGCTTCAGAGAAAATAGTAACGAGAGACATAAAAAAAAAAGGGGCAGGAGGCAAAGGGAATGAAAAGCATATCCAGACGTAATGCAGATGGAGGTATGGACATTAAATAACCACAGGGAACAGAACAGACAAAGATAATATTATACTCACGATGAGGAAATTGGAAATGAGGTGGAGGTGAATTTTAATGGTTGGTAAAAGTTGATAATTTGACTGATTCTGCGGTTTCGAAAGGATAATGCAGAGGTCACTTATGCATGAAGTTATGTATGTTCTTTATTATACATATGAAAGAGTGGACAAAAAAAAACAAATACAGAAACTGAGAGAGAGAGAGAGAGAGAGAGAGAGAGAGAGAGAGAGAGAGAGAGAGAGAGAGAGAGAGAGAGAATAGTATAGACAATGATATAAGAATAGAGTGTGAGACCAAGTCAAACGTAGAAAAATATATGAATTGAGAGAGAGAGAGAGAGAGAGAGAGAGAGAGAGAGAGAGAGAGAGAGAGAGAGAGAGAGAGAGAGAGAGAGAGAGAGGAGAGAGAGAGAGAGTACAAGCCTGTTTATATTTCATTAGGCCTATGTGCCTGCATGGCGTCGGGTGAGCTGAAGAAAAAGTTAGAGGAGAAATGGTAAATTATACTCTTTCTTTCTCCAGTTATTCCGAAACATGACACGATAAAAGGCGATGGAAGGAAAGATAATTTGGACGAAAACAATGTATCATGTAAAAGGAAATAAAACTGAGACTGAAAATAATTTGCACAATACTATGTCTAAAAAAATTATGTGGCCGGAAAAAAATAATTTACTGAGATAAAAGAAGTTCCTTATGAAAAATGATCGTTCTTTAAAATTAATTGGCATCTACTATACAAAATTATACACTATCAATACTTTTATCTACGGTACGTTAATCTTCGAGTATCCAGGAAATATCACAAAGACTCGAATCTTGCACTCCTTGGACTGGAATCTCAACTGTTAACAATGAGATGAAACTCTTACTTACACAGTAATATTCAGAAAAGAGCAAAATGTATCAGAGTTAGAAAAAACGACAAATGTGTATTATAGTAGAATATTATTATGTATGAGTATGTATGTATTATAAGTGTACAGACGAACACATTGTAAAGCACTACAGTATACATATGAATTTCTTTTTGCTTTAGGTGTGCTGTTTGTATAAAATGAATACCCTGAAAGATCAAACTATTATTTATCTTTTATATACCTGTGATGTCAACTTCTATCAAAATTCTACTGAATAATTACTGTATGAAACTCATATTGGGGGAATTATTCAAGTAAGATCATAATATAAAAGATTTGCTGTACCCTTGAACTATTACTGAATCATATTATAATATTTAGGGAAGTACTGTTTTCAAAGTGTTAATAGGGTTAAATCATAGTTGAAATTATTAAGGTTTAAGGCCCGTAGTTTAAAAAAATGTTAGGGTCTTTACTGGAGCTTTATGAATTCTCCAAACTACTCCGGGCAACAGATTCCCTATTAGAAATACTTAAGGGTTCTGTGGCCTGGATTATTTTGGAGGATTCATAGAGCTCCAGTAAGGGCCCTTAATTTTGTTAAAACTACGGGCCTAAGTGTTAAGAAAATTCGATAATTAGAAATAAAATGTGAATCAGTCGAAGTTATCATCACTCCTTCACACACTCGTTGGCCAGACTCTCATACTCATTGTGCTGAGGTTGACAAAATTACTAAAAGAAAAATATACTGACATAAAAATTACTAAAAACAAAAACAAAGCATGGTATAAAGGTTAGAAGAATAGAAAGATGAGTGAGGCAGAAAAGAGACAGACAGTAGACTCCATACATCTATATAGAAGCTAATTTTACCGTAACTGGCAAAATGAACAATCGTGATTTTTACATGCAATATTTCACAGCATCGAGGATCAATAAATACACAACTGTACACTCGCAATCCAAAATATGTATACAGGCTTGCTTCGAATAGCCTGATCGAGTATCAAGCGAGTTCAAGCCAATATGAAATAGGATAAGCGTTGTAATTGGTTCACTAGTATGTCAAATGATTCGAAACTTCAACAAGACCTGGATACAAATTTTGGATTGCGAGTGTACATCCAATAAAAGACAGAGAGGAATGGCATCGAGCAACAGCCAACCAGTGTAGGAAATTTCCGAGTTAGCCCTAACACGGAGCGCAGGGCAACAGTGCACAAGAAACCAAATTTTAAAAGCCCACGTGTGCGTATGTACGAGCGTGAGTGTGTGTATGTATGTATGTGTGTGTGCGTGCATATACAGTACGTGCGTTTGGGTTGTTTGCGCGTGTGTGAGTGTAGCCTTCATATGCAGGTGTATGTGTGTGTGTGTGTGTGTATATATATATATGCCTTTGTGTGGACTTGTTCACGTTTCTGTAAATGCATGTGATTTTCATGCAAATATATGTGCATAAGTGGTGTGTGTGTGTGTGTGTGTGTGTGTGTGTGTGTGTGTGTGTACTCATTAATGCTTGTCTGTACGTGAATGCATCGTGCTTGTATGCATAGACTTGTGAGTTAGTATAAATTAATATAAAATACATGTGAGCTTGTGTATACAGGATGCGTATGAGTGTGTGTATATTCAAGCCAGTGTATGTATGCATGTATGTGTGTATATGCGAGACAACAGTGTATGTATGTATGCATGTGTGTGTGTATATAAACTAGGCAATCAATGTATGTATGCATGTTAGTGTGTGTATAAGCTAGACAGTGAATGTATGTATGTATGCATGTGTATGTGTATAAGCTAGGCAGTGAATGTATGCAGCCTATGTATGTATGCATGTGTATGTGTATAACCTAGGCAGTGAATGTATGTATGCATGTATGTATGTATGCATGTGTATGTGTATAAGCTAGGCAGTGAATGTATGTATGTATGCATGTGTGTGTGTGTGTGTGTGTGTGTGTGTGTGTGTGCGCGTGGTGAAGCGGCCCAGGTATTGACCAGGAGTGCCGGGGCAGGAGGCAGGGTGCCGGTGCCTCACCCTGGCACTGTGGTGTTGTTGTTGTGTTGGCCGCCATGTCCTCACCCTCCTTCTGCCTCCACAAGATGGCCGACTCCTTCCTCCCCCCCCCCCCCGCCCCCCCCCCCACTCCACCCCCTATAGGCCCCAACACCAACCCATCCTGTCCCCTCTTTACTTTTTCTATAAATTTTTCTCGTATAGATTTCCTTCACGCATTTATTTTTATTTTTTATTATGGCCGATTCCTCCCCCCAAGCCCAAAACCCCAGACCCCTCTTTGCTTTTTCTATACATTTTTTCCATAAGATTTCCTTCACATGTTTGATTTTCTATATTTTATCGTTTTATCTTTCTATGTAAGATGGCTGACACCTCCCCCATTCCCTACACCCCCTGTCTCCTATTATCATCATTTTTTTCTACGATATATTTTTTATATATATATTTTCTACACATGTATATTTTTATTATTCCCATCGACCATTTCTATGTAAGACAGCCGGCACCTTTCTCTCTCTCTCTCTCTCTCTCTCTCTCTCTCTCTCTCTCTCTCTCTCTCTCTCTCTCTACCCCCAAACCCTTCCTACTTTCCTTTTTATTACCCTCCCTACCTTCCGTTATTATTCATCATGTTTATTTTCTATATCTATTTTTCTCACACTTTTCACCTCCACTAGATAGATGACTAAAATCTCCTCAATGTCTACCTAACAATATTAAATACCCTCCCTGTCTACCCCTTTACTAATGTTATCTAATGATTAAATCTATTTTTTTTTTTTTTTTTACATATAGTTTTCATTATTCTGGTAATACACTTTTACATAATAACCTACACTTTCCACTATAATTTCCTCTCACCCTTCATATCTCCCATTTGTCCATTTATATATTTTCCTTCTAAATTTTGCACACCATTTTCCACATACAAAAATTTCTCTCTATAATATATGTACACACTATAATAATGGGCATCTTTCTCTGTCTCCTTTTCTATTCCTCTCTTTTACATCCTTACTCTATAACTTATCCATATCCTTCCCTCATTCCTTATCTTAAATTTTTTTTTATGTATTTCTTTAGTTAGTTATCTCATCTAGTTTTCATATCTAATTGAGTTTCTTTTCCATAAAATAATATAAACCTTTCTTTAAACCCATATGTCTAGCAGATATCCCTTAATTTGTAGTCGGTTTTTATATATAATTATTTGATATGTTATTTCTGCTTCGTGTATATAAAGAAAACATTGTGGGTTGACAGAATACTTTACACTCCTCAAAAACATACGGTACCCAAAATTGTCTAAGTGAAAATGAAAGTTGTAATCACGTAAAAAAAAATGGATTTGTCAAGGGAAGCCTCTAGTGGATGAAGCAGCAAATAGCAACAACATATAGCAACAAGAAGTAGTAATTTACTGGATATAATTATAAAGTTTTCAAGGTGCAAGGATGTGAAGGAGGAGGAGGAAGATGAGGAGTAGGAAGGGGAAGAGGGGGAAGAAAGTAAAGAGTTAACGCTTAATACGACCTATTGCTCTCCTCTGCATTACGTATATCGACATTGACAGAGAAATGAATGTGTGTTGATGTGAGGAGAATCTCGTACAAACACAACAGCAGGAGCTTCAGTTATGATAAAGAGAAAGTTTAGTCCTTTTACCTGAGCTCCCAACATTGCATAACCAAATACACTGTGTTGTTTTAAAAGAAAGTATATAGGGGGTTTTCAAGTGCATAGCTATAAACACGTATACAGCTTGCATTCTTTTACAGCTTCAAAATGTTATTATTAAGAGAAAATATATGTAGAAGTGAACTTGTATATATTTTGCTAACGCCTGTACTTGTCTACATTACAACCCATACACGCCTCCCTTCCAGACACCTTGATGAGAGAGCAATAACTTTCTATTTCTTTCAGTAGCTGTTTACCGCCTCAAGCAGCAGCGAGTATTGTCTCATCACTTCCCAATTGCCTGGTTGTGTATTCCGGTAAAGATAATTATTTATAGTTCTGCGTTAGGAATACTGCATGTACAGTCACGAGCACTAATAAGTATACAGCTATGGTTGAAGCTTTAAACAGACCAATTCACCAATGAAGTAATTCCAATGGAGATGTTATTGTGCATTTATTTACTATTTCTAGGTATTCGAAGCACACCTGAATACTTATTAGTGCTCGTGACGGTACTTGTGAATTTCAAAACAACTAATGGCATAACATACATTTCATTGCGTTTTTTTCATATTTCCTTGTAAGCTTCAGTCTCTAGTAACTTCACCTCTAACATCTTTTTTCTCACTTATCTCACACCTTCACTCACTCTCACCTTTATGAATATCAGTCTAAAATAAATGTCATACTTATTTACCTCTTTAAACATTAAATTCCATCTCAACATAACTTTGATTAACCACTAACTCAATTCCATCCTATATATACCAATTTCCATCTTCACCAATTTCTATTTTAATTATCTTCCATTTTCACTAACCTTCGCTTTCACCTACACTCACTTTCATCAACTTATCTACCACAAATTGAATTAATATGATTATATACATTTTATCTATATTTATTTTCATATATTTCCATTTTTATTTACCTTCGCTTTCACCTACATTCACTTTCATCAACTCATGTACCACAAATTGGATTAATATGATTTTATGATATTCACTTTATTTTAATTTATTACCATTTTCATTCACCTTCATTCACTTTCATCAACACATCTACCGCCAATGGGATTTTTATGATTATATTATATTTTTATTTTATTTTCTTGGTTTCCTTATGAGAGAATTGTGTGCCCTGTCCCACTTGAGCATCAGATAGAGGATAAAATCAGACCCTGGTGACGGGGAAGTATAGTTGGTGTAATGAGGAAGATAAGAAGAACAGAGGAAGGAGGCTTGGTAGGGAGGAAGAGGAAAAGGAAGAGGAGAAGAAGGTAGGGGTGGGAGAAGATTGAACGAGGAGGAGGAGGAGGAGGAGGAAGAGGAGGTGAAAATAGGGGTAGGAGAAGATGGGAGGAGGAGGGGGAGGAAGTGGAGGTGGTGGGAGAGGAAGTGGAGATGGTAGTGGGAGATGATAGAAGGAGGAGGAGGAAGGGGAGGGGGGGGAGGAGGAGAAGGGAGAGGTAGATAAAGTGGAGATGGTAGTGGGAGATGATAGAAGGAGGAAGGGGAGGAGGAGGAGGAGAAGGGAGAGGTGGATAAAGTGGAGATGATAGTGGGAAATGATAGAATGAGGAGGAGGGAGAGGAGGAGGAGAAGGGAGAGGTAGATAAAGTGGAGATGGAAGTGGGAGATGATAGAATGACGAGGAGGAGGAAGGGGAGGAGGAGGAGGAGAAGGGAGAGGTAGATAAAGTGGAGATAGTAGTGGGAGATGATAGAATGACGAGGAGGAGGAAGAGGAGATGAAGTAGAGGTGATGGTAGTAGTGGGAAATGATAGAAGGAGGAGGAGAAGGAAGGAAGAGATGATGGAATAGAAAGTGATGCTGGTGATGGAAGTGGAGGAAAATGCAAGAAGAGGTGTAGTTAGAGAAGTTGAAATGAGGAGATAAAATAATGAAAGAAGAGTATGGCTAGAGTGAGAGAATAGTGTGAATAAAAATAAAAGTAAGAGTTAGAGAGCATGAAGACCAGAAGTAGGAGAAGAATAGATAGAAAAAAAAAGTAATAGGAAGAAGGAGGAGAAGGAGGAGGAGTGAGAGAAGGAAGAGGAGGAGTGAAAGTAAGAAGAATGAATGAAGGATAAGATGGAGATGATGGTGTGGAGAGGAGAACAAGGGGAGGAGATAAATGATTACTAAGATGATGATGATGATGATGATGATGGAAGGGAAAGGAGGAGGAAAGTGGAAGTAAAAAAAAAAAACGAAGGAAAGAGGAGGAGGAGGAAGGTGGAGGAAAAGGAAGAGGGGAGGAGATGAATGATTACTAATTTGATGACGATAGAGGGTGAGGTAGGAGGAGTAATGTGGAAGAAAGAGGAGAAGAAGGAGAAGGAGGAAGAAGAAGGAGAAGGAGGAAGAAGAAGAAGAAGAAGGAAGGTGGATGGGATGTAAGATAGAGGGTGATGAATCTGAAGGCATGAGAGAAAAAATAAATAAAACAGTAATAGAGGTAGGAAGGAGTAGAAGGAAAGAAGAACGAAAATAATATGATAAGATGATGATGAAAGAAGAAATAGATACAAATACAGAAGATAATGGTGATAATGGTGAGGGAGAAGATAATGTAGGAAAAAGGTAAAAGCAAAGAAATAATGGGAATGTCAAGAAATGGGGAAGAAAAGGAAGAAGGAGAAACAGATAAATGAGTGATTATGAGAAGGAGGAACTGGCAAGAGAAACAGGAAAATTAAGAAGACTGAAATTTAAATACAGAAAAAGAAGGAAGCGATAGAAAAAGAACCGAAGAATGAGGAATAGAAAGAGAAAGGGTAGGAGGAGGAATAGAGAAAGAAGAGGAGACAAACGATAGAGTAATATCAGATGAATGAGGAAGGAGGAGAGAGAGGAGTAAAGGAGAAGAGAGAGAAGAAAGAGTAAAAGGAGGAGAGAGAGAGAGAAGAAAGAGTAAAAAGAGGAGAGAGAGAAGAAAGAGTAATGAGGAGGAGAGAGAGGAGAAAGAGTAAGGAGGAGGAGAGAGAGAAGAAAGAGTAAAAGGAGAAGAGAGAGAAGAAAGAGTAAAAAGAGGAGACAGAGAAGAAAGAATAAGGAGGAGGAGAGAGAGAGAAGAAAGAGTAAGGAGGAGGAGAGAGAGAGAGAAGAAAGAGTAAGAAGGAAGAGAGAGAGAAGAAAGAGTAAGGAGGAGGAGAGAGAGAAGAAAGATGAGACAAACGTTAGAGTAAAAACCACTAGATGAATGAAGAAGGAGGAGAGAGAGAGAGAGAGAGAGAGAGAGAGGAGTAGAAGGAGAGAGAGAGAGAGAGAGAGAGAGAGAGAGAGAGAGAGAGAGAGAGAGAGAGAGAGAGAGGAGGGAACACAAGATGCAAGAATCAGTATTAGAATGAGGAAGTGGAAGCCGACGATAGGGAGAGGAGGTGAGAAAAAGAATCAAGAAGGGGAAGGAAGAAGGTGAGAATGAATTAAGTGTGTGTGTGTGTGTGTGTGTGTGTGTGTGTGTGTGTGTGTGTGTGTGTGTGAGTGTGTGTGTGTGTGTGTGTGTGTGTGTGTGTGTGTGTGTAAGTGTGTGTGTGTGTGTGTGTGTGTGTGTGTGTGTGTGTGTGTGTGTGTGTGTGTGTGTGTGTGTGTGTGTGTGTGTGTGTGTGTGTGTGTGTGTAATAAGACATACCACAGTTCTACTTTCCTAAAGGGAGAAGTAGACATTGTTGGTATATATATCTGCAGCAAGTGATTCCTCCAAATTATTCCAAGCAAAACAAACCACCATTATTTTTGTTCATCTGGTCCTGTTTCCTGACATACATTGGAGGAATCAAGGCACTCCAGTCTATCAAAAGTGTATATACTATTCCCTTAATTATATTTTTTGGTGTATCAGTTTGAGGGCTAATGATTCCTCCATATCATGCTATCAAACAGATCCCCTCCATTTGTCTCCCTTAGTCCCTCTGTTGCATCGAATAGTTTGGAGTAATCAGTAGCCCTTCAATTCAATTTCGCCTAACCAAAATAATAATAATAATAATAATGATGCAAAACGCGACATATGAAACACGCCTTGTTAAGAACCCACGTGATGTAGTCAGAAAATATTGGAGGTTAGTGAGTCCTTCAAACATTGTCATAAAACACCACCTACATTGAAGGAGCTTGTTTCGTGGCATAGTCAGGAGGAATCAGAAGCCACCAGGTCTCATACACGTTCATAAGGTCCTTAAGGTGGTAATTCTTTTTTGGTACATTGAAGTGCCTTGATTCCTCCAAAGTATGCTAGGAAACAGGACCAGAAGAGAAAAATTAATAGTGTTCTGTTGCTTGGAATTGTTTGGAGGATTCAGTTGCTCCAGATTTACCAACACAAAACTTTCCCATTAAACGTTATGTGTCAAAGTGCAAAACGTGATATTAAATAAAGCACTGCATAGTCCCGTGTTGAGATCTCAATCTATTTTTCTACGCTACAACTAGATGATAAGAACACGGATTTTTAAAAGCACAGAGAATATGATTGTATAGTTTTAAAAGGGACTGTCAGAATATTATGACTGCAAGTTTAGTTTCCGTACGAATTAGCGACACAATCTCGGATCTCCGCTTAGAGAGTCTGCTTGGTGTGGATATCTTAATGATGTAACAAAATAAACAAAATAAACAAATACGTATATATATATAAAAAAAAAAAAATGAATATGGCAGTAAGCATCTATTTTCGCTCTTAAGTTAAAAATATATATATAATACGGTTACTAGTTATGGAAGGGCAACAATACGTAAATGACTTATGCCTGAGACTGTACATTATTATTATTATTATTATTATTATTATTATTATTATTATTATTATTATTATTATTATTATTATTATTATTATTATTATCCTATTTATTGTATTTGTGAGAATCTTCACCAACATGTTGCTGTCGATAATGAATTCCGGTCTCCAAAAGCGGGCATAAATTAAGAAAAAAGAATAGGAAGGTATAATATATGCTATCTTATAAAAAATAAAATTACATAATAATCAGTTTCGTTGTCGTTACTTCTTTACTAAATGGTGCAGTTATAATGAATAGCAACTTACAAAATATCAAACATAGGAATAATGGATGTATAACTCAGTAAATAATAATAATAATAGCCTCTATATACGACATGAAAAAAAATATATTACCTGTCTTATAAGAATTGTATAAGAAGTTACTCCTCATATTTTGCATAATTATCTTCCAGGCGTAAAATATTATCGTAATTTTCAGGAAGGAATAATACACCCGATCCAGAAAGACTTAATTAAGGAGACAGTAAAGTGTTTTTGGTGAATCTGGAGTAACTGGTTCCTCCACACAAAGGGACAGGCCACCATTATTGATATTCATCTTAATTAATTGTCCTGTTTCCTGAAGCAAAAAGTATATTATCTATTTAATTACGGACGACTGTCGCTAATATATTATATACACTACGTTTTGTACACCTTAAGGACCCTGTGATCGTGTATGAGACTTGGTGGATTCTGATTCCTCCTGACTATGCCACGAAACAAGCTCTTTCTACATAGATGGTGTTTCGTGGCAATGTTTGAAGGACTCATTTATCTCCAGTATTATGACTAAATCTGTACAGGGTCCCTTAATTAACGAAAATACTCCCATTCACTCCAACTGGCATGACCTTAAGATGGTAATTCCCTTTTGATACATTGGAGTGCCTTAATTCTTCCAAAGTACGACAGGAAACAGGCCCAAGTTAACAAATATAATGGTGTTCTGTTGCTTGGAATAGTTTGGAGGATTCAGCTGCTCCAGATTTACTAACACAAAACTTCCCACTTAAGAGGAGATTCTATTGTTGGTGAATTGGAAGGTCTCTGATTTCCCCAAACTATACTAGAAAACAAACGCCCTCAGTGGTATTAATAGGGGATCTGTTTCGTGGTATAGTTTGGAGGAATCAGAGACCTTCCGATTCACCAAAATAAGAATCACCCTTTAAGTGGATAGCACACTTTTGGTACTTTTGGAGTTCCTTGATTCCTCCAAAATATGCCAGGAAACAGGACCAGATTGATAAAAATATTGATGGCCTGCATGTTGCTTCGAATATTTAGAAGGAATCACTTGCTTGCTCCAGATTTACCAACATTGTAAAGTCATGGTCAAAAGTCCTGCAACATGGTGAATAAAAGAGAGCCATTTGAGTTAATCTTATGAAGTAATATTGCAGAGACCAACAGATATAGTTTCGGATAATTTTTCTAAGCCATCTCATTAGAAGGTGTTGCAAGGACTATTGACTATGACTGTACTATCCCCTTAATTAAATATACAAGTTAAGAGTAGATTCCAATACTGATGAGAGGTAAATGATTATTCACAAGCCTTAAAAATGTTTGATTAGATTTATTCTGGTTTGTATTATATCTGCCGAAGAAGACACACACTTAGAAATGAGACGAATGATACTATGAGTGACGTTTATCCAGACAATAATAACAAGTGGACTACTGTAAGGAAATGCTGCTTCTTTCACCCGGAGTCTAAGGTAACAAGGATTTCAGAAGAATGTTTTTTATGTTTTCTACGGAGACCGACTCCTGAATTAATTAAGTAGGAATAATGTGTGCGGTCTCTTTGAATGTGTATGAGTGTGTGTGTGTGTATGTGTGTGAGTGTACATGTGTGTGTGAGTGTGTGTGAGTGTACATGTGTGTATGTGTGTATGAGTGTACATGTATGTGTGAATGTGTCTGAGTGTACATGCATGTATGTGTATGTGTGTGAGTGTACAAGTATGTGTGTGTGTGTGAGTGTACATGTGGGTGTGTGTGTGTGTGTGTGTGTGTATATATATATCAGAAACAAGCACTGTGATTTACATTTCTCCGATAAATTTCCTCACGCAACGATACTAAAATGCCAAGAGAAGTTACCCATACATTTACCCCATCACCAGGATTTGTGATTATTACTCTTGTTCTTAGTGTAAGGTGTAGTACTCTTATAGTACACACGCGAGTCAGAGGGGAAGATTTTTATACGATTTTCTTTTCCCTTACAACCACCCCTATTGAATTATGTGCTATAGAAAAAGAAACACTCATTGGTTAAAAAAAAATACTCATTTATTTTTGGGCACAAGTGGTCGACACTTTTTAGGGCACATGTGATCGACAGTTTTGAGGTGATTTATTATCTATGGAAAACACTTCTGTGTTATAATGTATCCCACTAAGATCGATATTCTATGCCAAAACAAATCGCAGAAATTATTGAACTAAAAAATCTACATTATTCTTTGTGATTTATATTTGAATAGAATGACACATTGGTCATTTTACCATGAATCTTACTTTAATGATTAACACCCAACATTTTTATAATTTCGTCTCAGTCAAGAGAAGTTCAAACTTGTCTAACTAAATCTTGGATGATGAACCTGAGAGTAACTGCTAAGGTGTAGCTATAACTATTTCCTACACTCAGAGAAATAAGGAATACACTTCACTTTACCGAGTTAAACCACAAGGTCTAAGACATTGGCCAAAAGTGTTGGTACCTCTACTAGTAAACTTGATGATAAGCCTTGAAGAATGTACTACAATTACAGAGGCCCGATCGCAAAAGCTCTGCTTAATAATGTTGTTCTAGGGGTTGATAATCAGAACCAGACGAGTAGTAACGCTACACTAAATAACAATAATTCCGGATAAAGTTGAAGGAAATCTGTGCTTCTATACCTCCATTATTTCACTCCTTATGGAAGCAGCGGGTAGTGAGTATGACAATTTCCGGCATTGGGAAACGTCCAAAAGTTTGATCAGTATGTTAGTGTTTCCCTCAGTGGAATTCCTAAATTATCCTAAGGTTTAGAGAGATGTTTAGGATTTTTGGTTCCTGTGTAAGCTTAGGTGAAAATTATATGCAAAAGTCAATAGAGATAATTATAAAGGTACAATATAATGTCAGGGGAATCAAGGAAAGTTCATTTCGGCTAAGATGTTGTAAGATTAGATATAAATAACAACTCTCCAAGAAATTAAAAAAACTAATAAGGAAGCTCTAGGAATGTCAATACGAATTTGTTTATTGGGTGTAATGTAATTTGACCAGACGTGAAGATGAAGAGTTTCTGTGGTACTGAATTATATGTAACATGTACTTTTCTGTCACGGCAAAAATACCTAAACTTTTTTAACGTGAAGCTTTCAGTCGTTATGATCTGAGGTAGCCAAGAAAACGTTACAGAGATTCGGAAACGGAGTGCAAAAACTAGAAATAAATATCGTTTAAGTTATCTATAACGCGAAGCAGATCTCTCAGGAATAACAGATACATCTATACAGTAAACAGATTTTCTTACATGTATGTACAGGGAATATAAATACTGAGTGATATTGAGAAACGGGAAGCTGTTGTCATAAGGATGGTTGCGAAACTAAGTACCCCGTACTCACATTGTCGCAAATTCCGTGTATAAGTTTTAATAGAGAAATGGCACAGGAGGATTGCCAGCATAGAATGATGAACGAGAACCATATTGGAAATCAGAAATTACTGTGAATAACAAACAACACATGACCGTATAGAGGTGAGCAAAAAATGAATATATATACACACACATATATATATATATATATATATATATATATATATATATATATATATATATATATATATATATATATATATATATATATATGTATATATATATATATATATATATGTATATATATATATATATATATATATATATATATATATATATATATATATATATATATATATATATATATATATATATATATATGAAACTTAGCGTCACAATTTTTCTTATTCCAAAGCTAATGTCTGTTTGTTTTTCATCCCAGGCAATATGTGTACATAATGATAGTCAAAGGATGAATATGGTAAAATCACATTAATCTTGTACAAACGTATACGGACCAAGCGAAACAAATATGTGGAATGCATCAGTGATAAGAAATAATAGTAGACTATACATAACCTGGGACCATACACAGGACAATGGGAAATATGGGTAGGATAATATACTAACTAATTCTAAATAAAATATGTAACTGACTACAACAAAATACTCATTACGTTACTGTACTTTTTGTGAGAAGCCGAGATGCCATTATTAATTTTAGGATACAACTGAAATGGGAAAATGGAAATATACCTACGCCATGTTAAAGGGAGACAGTATATAAGAAATATTCTGGACACCCAACAGAGTAAAGTGAGATGTGTACAACTAATAATTATAATTTCATATGAGAGGGAGAGTTTATAGGGGATGGTATATATTTTGGTACATTGGAGTGCCTTGATTCCTCCAAAGTATGCCAAGAAACATGACCAGATTAGCAAAAAAAAATAATGGTAGTCTGTTGCTTGGAATAGTTTGGGGGAATCAGTTGCTCCGGATTTACAAACACGAAAATGCCCCCTTTAATCCGTCTATATGGAACACAGTAATGGTAGTAGTAGTAGTGGGGGTTTAGAGTTAGGGGGGGGCAAGGGGGTGGGGCCAATGATGGGGAAAATTGTGCCCCCCTCCCCAGGGAACTCCCCAGGCTTTGTTACGAGTCGAAATTTTTGCCTGGTCAAAGTTTTAAGAGACGGTGCAGAGAGTAAATTGTTTTTCCGTGTAGCTGAAAAGGGAGAAGGTAAAAAAAAAAAGAATATAGCTCTCATCTTGCTGGAATATTCTCTCTCTCTCTCTCTCTCTCTCTCTCTCTCTCTCATACACAGACACACTCCTCTCTCTCTCTTTTTCATACATGCACACATACACAAACTCTCTCTCTCTCTCTCTCTCTCTCTCTCTCTCTCTCTCTCTCTCTCTCTCTCTCTCTCTCTCTCTCATACATGCACACATACACAAACTCTCTCTCTCTCTCTCTCTCTCTCTCTCTCTCTCTCTCTCTCTCTCTCTCTCTCTCTGGATACTCATATAAAATAAAGCGTGCCCTGATTATCCTCATCCCAAGTGTCGTATATAAGGTAAACATGAGCACTGCCTCAAGTCTTTACCTCAGCCTCAACTATATTCTCATTTGTCTTGTTTATTATTTTTGAGTATGACATTTATACACGTATCTTCTTAATATATTTTCTTTATATCTCGGGGGATGAATTGGTTTGGTTTTGGAACTTATGTAGATTTTGCTAGGAATATTTTTTTAATTTCATAATCCATTCATGTATTCCATAAAAATTCTAAATTGTATGGAAAACTATAATATGTGTTTTTAATATTAAGATGTCAAAATAAGGTTGTGGTTACTGACTGCTGTTATGATATGGCCGAACATACTTACCACATCATTTTTTCATAGACTTAATTAGAATCAGCGAAAATATACAACCAATAAAACGAAAGCAAGGTCTTGTCACAAATATTATGGTGATGTCTTAATTAATATTATTATATCCTATG
>JAWQEG010007134.1:22500-37989 GCA_033782935.1 Petrolisthes cinctipes
ACTTACTCTAACTCACAATCAGATCTTTCCTTCATCAACCTACAAGCTATTAACAACCAAAAACTATTTACAACCACGCAAAAATAAAATAAACACCTATTCTAACTAACAATCACATTTTTCCTTCATCAACCCACAACAAGCTATTAACAACCAAAAACTATTTACAACCACGCAAAAAATAAGATAATCACTTATTCTAACTCACAATCAGATCTTTCCTTCATCAACCCACCAGCAATTAACAACCAAAAACTATTTACAACCACGCAAACAAATAAAAATCATCCATTATTATTATTCTCAACCGGGTGCAGGGCCAAGGAGAAAGAAGACCTTCCCACCCACAATTAGACGTAAATCAAAGCACCCATGGTTGGTTCCCCCTTCCTCCCTGACCCCATCTCCTTCAGGTTAATTTGGGTAGCGTGTCTTGCCTGAGTGGCGGTCCAATCAATCAGTGTGGTCGGTGTCTCATCAGTTGGTCCAGTGTCTTCCTTGAGAACCCACACTCCCTCCCACGTGTCCTCTCTCTCTCTCTCTCTCTCTCTCTCTCTCTCTCTCTCTCTCTCTCTCTCTCTCTCTCTTCTTTTTTCTTTGTTTCTTTCTTCTTACTCTCTCTCTCTCTCTCTCTCTCTCTCTCTCTCTCTCTCTCTCTCTCTCTCCTCTCTCTCTCTCTCTCTCTCTCTCTCTTCTTTTTTCTTTGTTTCTTTCTTTCTTACTCTCTCTCTCTCTCTCTCTCTCTCTCTCTCTCTCTCTCTCTCTCCTCTCTCTCTCTCTCTCTCTCTCTCTCTCTCTCTCTCTCTTGCTGAGGTGTCATCGTTCATTCTCTCTCTTCTTCCCTTCCTCATGTCTTTCCTTGATTTTTGTTCCTCCTTCTCTTCCTCTTCTTCCATCTCTTATTCCTTCTACTTCTTTTTTCGCCTCCTCATCTTCTTCATACTTTTTTCTCTTCTCCTTTACCATATTCATGTAGTTTTCCTTCTATACCTTCACATATAAATTTTTTCTCTTTCACTCCTCCATTTATTTCTTATACTTATTATTACTTGCCCCAAAATACCTAGATTCCTCCTCCTTCTCTAATTCCTCTTTCTTACCATCCTTCTTTTCCTCCTCCACCTCCTCCTCCTCCTTCTTCTTAATTTACATGTCCTTTTCCTACTTCACATCCTCCTCCTCCTTCACCTCCTCCTCCTTTTTCTAATTCACTTCTTCCAGTCCTCCTCTCTATCCTTCCTCTTTTCCTTCCCCTCCTCCTTTCCCTACTTCACTTCCTCCAGTCCTCCTATTTATCTTTCCTCTTCCCCTCCTCCTCCTCCTCCTTTCCCTTATTCACTTCCTCCAATCCTGCTCTCTATTCTTCCTCTTTCCCTCCACCTTCTCCTCCTCCTTTCCCTACTTCACTTCCTCCATTCCTCCTATTTATCTATCTATCCTCTTCCCCTCCTCCTCCTTTCTCTAATTCACTTCCTCCAGTCCTCCTATTTATCTTTCCTCTTCCTCTCCTCCTCCTCCTTCTTTCCCTAATTCACTTCCTCCAGTCCTCCTCTCTATCCTTCCTCTTCCCCTCCTCCTCCTCCTCCTACTCCTTTCTCTAATTCACTTCCTCCAGTCCTCCTCTCTATCCTTCCTCCTCCTCCTCCTACTCCTTTCTCTAATTCACTTCCTCCAGTCCTCCTCTCTATCCTTCCTCTTCCCCTCCTCCTCCTCCTTCCTTCTCTAATTTCATCCTTTTCCCTCGTTCCTCGTCCACCTCCTCACTCACTTCCCTCGTCTCATCATTTCCTTAATAATTAGGTCATGTCTTCAGGCCTTCCCATACGATTACTTCCCCATTAAATTATCATCATTACATTTTCTTCTTGCCTCTATTTCACTTAACAATTTCTAGACATCTGCCAGTGATACAGTATTACAAAAACACATCTCATTATTTTTCTAACCATTATATAAATCTATGAATCCATCCAACCATCTACTAAATATTAAACACTATCTCTATTTCTCTATCCCTCTCTTCATCTATCCTCACCTACAGTATACAGTATGATAATATAACAGATTAGATTTTTATGATTTTACTATTATTATTATTTTTATGATTTTATTATTATTATTATTATTATTATTATTATTGTATATTTTCACAATGACTCTCTCTTGCTTCCCTTTCCCATGTGGCATAGCCTAACTCATCTACAGAAAATCGAAGTGCGGAAATAAGTTAATAGATAAATCAGCACATACATACATACATAAATACATACATACCCGCTTATCCCGACAACCCGCAAACCACGCCAACCCAACCCAATCCGACCGACCCGACCCAAGCCGACGCTGTTTGGAACTGAGGAAGGCCGAGGACTGACTGACTAAGCCTACATAAAATATTCTTAAGATGATTTATGATTTTGGGTCACTCCTTGAACGATAGCACTTTTCTCGTGACATATGAAATTTATCTTAGATGTAACGTTAGATATTTTTATTTGTTCGCTGTCTTTATTTATTTGTTTGTATTTTTTATTTGTTCACTGTGTTGCTGTTTATAACTCTTTGGAAGTCTTCAAGGTACAGTTATGGACAATAGTGTCTTCTTAATAACCCAGTGTACTTACCTGTGCCAAATCTAGATGAGATGATACAGAAATTTTTATTATTTATCGCAGCACATGTGTACAAATTAAAACATAATATTATACACCAACTGCCAGGTATACACGAAGGGATGCATACACAAAAAGATTAAGTCACACACATACATAAAAAAAATCAGGTACCGGTAACACATACATAAGTACAAATACACACACACATATACATAATCACATAGACTAACACACACACACACACACACACACACACACACACACACACACACACACACACACATGCATAGAAAATCAGGTAACACATACATAAGTAAAAATATACACACAGACAAAACCAAATACACACACACACACACATACACAAACGAATCACAAACAAACCCAGACACAAGCCAGACAAACAAAACAAACCAGTAATAAGTGTCACCTTGATAATGTGATGAGGGAAATATTGGTAGACGATTATGTGTTGCAGTTATAATACCTCTTAATAGTTTGTCTCTCCATCAACAGAGGCCCAGAGGAAGGTACCGGTATACAAGAGGCTAATTTCCTTTCATGGCAAGTTTTGAAGGACGGATTCAGGCATTTTTATAGTCAAATTAATTCTTCAGAGGCCCAGAAAGGTATACAAGAGGCTAATTTCCTTTCATGGGTAGTTTTGAGGGACGGATTCAGGCATTTATATAGTCAAATTAATTCTTCTTCGTTGCAGTGTTCTGTTAATCGATGAAGCAAATTTGTCCGATATGTCGATTACTGTAGAAAAATAAAAATAAATAAATATATAACAGTATTTCGCGGCATCGTTTTTATTTCCCAAACAGGAATCTTATCCATTCCGTGTGGCATATTGAAATATCTTTAAAAAATAACATGCTAAAATTGGGGTGAAGTTGATAAACTCTTCAGAAATTATAATTTTATGTTCATGTCATCTTAGTAAATTGCGACGAAGAAGTGAAAATATATTCCTTAGCTTGTAATATTTGGTAGACCATTATACACATTAAGCACAACCCTAGAACACTCAACAATAAATCATATAAACCCTAAGCAATAAATTATATAAACACTTATATCTAATTAAAAAACAAACAACTAAATACCAGTATCAGAGCTTCCCAGAGAGAGAGAGAGAGAGAGAGAGAGAGAGCAGTAAGTCGGAGAGGTTAGATAATTTCCAGGCTAATGTAAAAAGGATATTGGAAGTTGGTTTAATCTGGGTCGGGTAATAGAAACAAGGTGTCTCAGAGAACACTCCACCTCCTCTGAGTCATAGAAAGACACACGTACACAGAACCTCCAAGAATCTGAACTTATTCATTGATGTTGGAGGAAATGATTCATCCAAATGGATCAACCGATCGAAGATACTTATTAAATGCAAGATTGCCGGTGAATTTTTTTTCGTAGTGTAAGAAAAGGATAATAAAATATATAAAACAGTCCTTTTCCTTGGATACTTATGCAACATAGAAGAAATTTCATCTAAGATGGTTGATGAGTAATTAGTATAACTAATTTCATAGAGAGAAATTTGATAAAGTTTTACCACATGCAGTAATTATGATATTATTAGGATGGATTAAACATTACTGCTATAACTTTCCCAAGGCAAAGAGAGAGAGACAGAAAAAGAGAAAGAGAGACCAACGGAATTCTCATCAGAATATTGCCTTATAATGTCCACCCCTAACTTGTTTGTTTTTATGAAGGGCTGGAGAGAGAGTGAGGTCCGGGCTCCTATCGCCTAGGCTCAAGTCAAAATGGTAAACAGTGCTGGGGAGAAATCCAATATAGACCTGACATTTTGCAGCCAGCAAGAGGCGCTGGCAAGGTGCTGCACGGATTTTTATATCCCAATTGCAAATGGAACATTTGGAGGTAAAAATGTATAATACCATATGTTGGTTGTGTTGTTAGAAGACATAATATTACTAATATTAATGCTAGGCTTTGTTGTTGTTAGTGGGTACAAAAATATCACCGTTTTCATATATATATATATATATATATATATATATATATATATATATATATATATATATATATATATATAAACTTTGCAACTCACATATGCACTTGTACCAAGGTTTTTGGATCTACGTGGATATAAAATATTACGATGTAGTTTAGTATTAGGATATTCTATTCACTCGAATATCTATATACCTATCACAAATCTAGAGAACAGTAGCAGCCGTAGAAACGTATTATAGTTAAAGAAAAATACAGACAATAAAATAAAGGCTTCTGATTGCTGCAGAAGGTGGCATAAGACAGAAAATATGCCTTCATAATATTATCCTTGGTCGCTTGTTTGTTTTCCGGCCTAGTTTGGAGAATTTGTATGTCCAGAGATGAGACAGCCGTGTTACCACCAACCAAACCATCCATCATCATCTACACACCACGGCTAATTAAGATAATATGCCCATTACCCGCTAACATTAATATATCCAGGGGGTAATTAGGCAACACACACACACACACACACACACACACACACACACACACACACACACACACACCTTCCCTTCCCCCATCACTCTAATGCTCAGGACATAATTCTATAACCGGGGACAACCACTTTTATTCCCTTGACATGTTTGGACAAGTAAAGTTTCATCAATCATTTAAACCCGAAAATAAAGATAAAGTATAAAATGATAATGATATGTTCAACGAAACAAGAAGAAATAAATATTTTTCCATAGCTATGTGAAGAACAATAAGGCAGGCAGGCACAAGGAACAAAATTGAATAAAAAGCCAAATAAAAATAAAAATTAAAGTGTTTCTAAATATCTAAAATCCTTGAAGAACATCTCAAAGGCACAGTCCTCTTTACTCCTGGCACAAATTTTACTAAGACAGAGAAGCAACATTAATTAAGGGGGTATTACAGTGTGGGTAAATCTGGAGCAACTGATTTCTCCTCTAGACTATTTCATGCAACAGGCCACCATAATTTCTACTAATATTGTATTGTTTCTTGGCAAACTTTGGAGGAATCAAGGCACCCTAATGTACCCAAAAGCGTATTACCCCCTCAAGACACAGAACCATCATTAAGAGAAGAGAGATTTCCTTGTTGGTAAATTAGATGGCTACTGATTCTTCCTAACTGTACCAGAAAACAGATGCCCTCAATGGTACTAATAGGGGATCTGTTTCAGGGCATAGTTTGGAGGAATCACAGACCTTCCAATTCACCAACAAAAGAATCTCTCCTTAAGGTGTCTAAGGAGGTGAAGAAGGCTCAGTGAGGGTTGGGTGTGAGGAGGCTTGACTTCGCCATACACTGACGTTAAAAAAATATTTAATTATGGGTTGGAAAGTCGATTGAGATTTTTCATATAATATTTTTACCATTCAGACCAAGACTTCACACGGCCGTCTTCTCCTTCTTAAGTCTCTCTCACTCTCTCTCTACCATCTTATCTTCTCCTTCTTAAGTCTCTCTCTCTCTTTCTCTACCATCTTATCTTCTGCCTTGGTATAATCCAGTGAAGAAAAATATTTAATCAATAGGTAGAGCGTATAACTAATTACCTTAAATAAATAAATAATTATAGGTGCCCAGGAATTTAAATAGTGTTCCTGTATAACACATTTATTTCAATATCTACTGCCATTAATATTTAGACATGTTGTTGTATTTTTATGAGCCTTTTACCTTATTTCCTTTTTATATATTTCTAAGGTTAGTATTTGAATGCCATAAAAATGTCCAGATTTAGCGGTCGAGGATAATAAGTATTTCTTTTTTCTCTTTTGTCAAGGGAATGAAGGTTAGCGATTCCTTCAAATAATGCTATCAAAGACATTCCTTCCACGTATATATTATTTTCTGGCACAGTTTAGTTTAATTATAGCCTCTAATTTTCCCAACACCAACAACAACCCAAATAATTCTGGTCGGTATTGAAATTTGAATGAATCATCGCTGAGGTTGAAACTGCAACAACTCGCCATTTATAAATATGATAATTTTCCTAGCAGGAGGAAGCACTTGATAAACGTTTCAACACAGTAACATTACTTCCTTTATTTTGTATGTTGTCTCAGCTATCGCCAGACAACTCTTTTCATTTTATTTCCTTCCTGTTTGCTGTCACACCTCTCTATCACCTTATTCTGGCGCTATATGACCTCGCTGTTGCGGCGCCTAATATCAATCAATCAATCAATCAATATCGCCAGACAACCACGTTCGTCAATATGAAGCTCCTGGATCTAAAAAATTATTACCTTTTCAATGTATTAAATAACAAAGGACGAATATATTCTCTACAAACTACTACTCAGCTATAGGCGACGGGGATCTTCCTATGAAATTTTACATTGCCCAGTGTTATTACAAGTATTTCGTTATAATACTGAAATTTCTACATGGGCTTCCTGATATAATTTTTAACTATCTTATACCAGCACAAGGAAATTTGCCTGATATAATAAGGAAATATTCATAAAAATCCGTCAGCAGATTTTTATGGTCAATGTTGTCTTTAAGGACCGTGTGATGTAGTCCGAAAATTGGAGTTAAATGAATCCTTCAAATATTGTCACGAAACACCACCTATAAGGAAGGAGTTTGTTTCGTGGCATGGTCAGGAGGAATCAGAAGCCTCCAATTTTCATACACAATCACAGGGTCCTTAAGGTGTGACAGGGGAGGTGAAAGTATGTGCTTATATAACTTAGCAAAATATATTACCGTATTAAAATTATTACGATTAAGAAAATACAAGTGCGTTATTTTTATATAATTATGAATTTTGGGAGTAATGATCCGAATCGCTATAAATTTTCTAAGGTAAACTTTAAGTGAGTGTCATGATTCCTCCAAAGTATGCCAAGGAAACAGGACCAGATTAACCAAAAAAATAATGCTGACCTGCTGCTTGGAATAATTTGGAGGAATCAGTTGCTGTACGGATTTACCAACACTGTACAGTCGGTGGCATATAAAGTCCTGTCGCCACATCTCCTAAGTTATGAAGAACGGGAAAAATATATATAAAAAAATTTCTTAGTATGGAACATGTGTATTATTACCACATCCGATGGAACAATTACAATAAAAAAATAACAGATAATTATAACAAAAATAACAAAACTAACAGCTTCACGGGCTACTAAACCGAAAAAAACCAGAGAGGTATATTAAAATGCCTCCTGGATAGTGTAATTCTGTATATGGCGAATATGTTTGTTCAGTGATTATCCTTTACGTTATCCTTCCCTCTTAAGAAACACGAAAGCAAACACCAACAAATTAATTCCCTGACAGTATAAAAATGGGTGAGATATTTTCCTCTAATATTCATTAATTCATTCATTCATTCATTCAGGTTGTAGTATCAAACAATAATTACAACTTACCAAATCACAACACAAAATATTAAAGGAGACACACACGAACCAAAACAACACTTAAATGGCACACTGTAGATGAGGAGTGTGTGTGTGTGTGTGTGTGTGTCTGGAGGAGCAGCAGCAGCAGGGGGCGTGTGTGTCTTACTGATGAATGAATAACCCCTCCTTCACCACCCTAACCCGCCACTCATATTTATGCAAAGCTCTGTCATTCAGCTTCTGGTTATTTTTTATCTTTTACTTATTTTTTTTTTACTCTGACTGAGCCACTAAGGATTCAGAGTATCATACTGTATAGTCTGTTATTTTTTGTTATAATTGTCTGTTATCTATATACTGTAATTGTTTCATCGGATGTGGTAATAATACACATGTTTCATACTAAGAAATTTGTCAATATATATTTTTTTCGAGTAATGTCAAATATTTCCTAATCAAATGTAAGGAAAGTCGAATAGGGAATGCAAGAACAATTTTCATGTATCAGAAAATCATGTACAGGCAACAAAACTATATGTGGAAATATAGGCATTCGTTTATCTTCAGGTAAAGTCCTTAAAATACCATACAAGTTAAAAAATGGCAAAGGATTATTTTTTACAGCAATCTGGGATTTTTGTTTTTATATGATACGCTAAAGAAATCAAATCGAATTAAGGAATTTACCAGAATAATGAAGTAGAAATGAGTAGCGAATGGAGTGATAAAGATCTTGGCGACGCAATTGATGAAAGTATAAAAATAATGTGATTTTGATAATGATATGAACTTACAGAATAATAATGCCATTGCCTATAAGAAACTAGATCAATTTTTCGTCAATTATATAGAGTTACATTTTCGAGACAATCTTCGGAGGTTATCAAACTGTATACTCACATAAAATTTTGTAAAACACAGTCTACACCCAATGGAATAAATTAATAGAATAAATTAAACAGAAATAGGATGATACATTTATTTGTGATACAATGCATATAATTTCTTACTTCTTATATTGAAAAGTACAGAATGATGAAGAGGTTACAAAATTCTAATACAATTTTCGGGCTACTTCTAAGTCTGTGAGTCATTGCATTTATTCATACAATTAAATAACATTATAATGAAAAAAGCTAATTGGTACTCTGAATACAAGATCTAAGTTATTACAGAACTCAATATGCGGTTATGAAATATTATTAACAACTATATAACTATGAGTGACCGAATAACACAAATAAATAAATAAATAAATACATAAATAAATAAATAAATTAATAAATAAATAAATAAATAAATACTACAAGTGAGAGTAGTAAAAGTGAGAGTACTATAAGTGAGAGTAGTACAAGTGAGAGTAGTACAAAGTGAGAGTAATACAAGTGAGAGTAGTACAAGTGAGAGTAATACAAGTGAGAGTAGTACAAGTGAGAGTAGTACAAGTGAGAGTAATACAAGTGAGAGTAATACAAGTGAGAGTAGTACAAGTGAGAGTAATACAAGTGAGAGTACTACAAAGTGAGAGTACTACAAAGTGAGAGTACTACAAAGTGAGAGTAGTACAAGTGAGAGTAGTACAAGTGAGAGTAGTACAAGTGAGAGTAGTACAAGTGAGAGTACTACAAAGTGAGAGTAATACAAGTGAGAGTAGTACAAGTGAGAGTAGTACAAGTGAGAGTAATACAAGTGAGAGTAATACAAGTGAGAGTAGTACAAGTGAGAGTAGTACAAGTGAGAGTAATACAAGTGAGAGTAGTACAAGTGAGAGTACTACAAAGTGAGAGTAGTACAAGTGAGAGTAATACAAGTGAGAGTAATACAAGTGAGAGTAATACAAGTAAACAAGGTCACTAACACAAGACTTAGGACAACATTTGACCTTGAATGAATGAGAAGGATGAGAGATTAGGGTGAGGGGACGGACGGGTGAGGGATGTTTACTGGCAGATGGTGGAGACAGGGAGGTGGATGAAGAGATGGGTGATGTGGGTGAGGGAGGTGGATGAAGAGATGGGTGATGTGGGTGAGGGAGGTGGATGAAGGGATGGGTGATGTGGGTGAGGGAGGTGGATGAAGAGATGGATGATGTGGGTGAGGGAGGTGGATGAAGGGATGGGTGATGTGGGTGAGGGAGGTGGAAGAAGGGATGGGTGATGTGGGTGAGGGAGGTGGATGAAGGGATGGGTGATGTGGGTGAGGGAAGTAGTTGAAAAAATAGCTGATTATGGGTAAAGGAGGCGGATGAGGAGGTGGGTGCTGGAGATGAGAGAAGATCAAATTAATTTAAGCTAACTTTAAAATTATTGTCAGGAAATTATACGATGGAATACAATTAATTTCGTACCAAACATTAGCCACAAACCAACCAAAAATCCAAGACAGCTTCACTTCACAATCTAAATTAAGGAGGAAATTCAATGAGGGTATATCCGCAGCAACTGATTCCTCCAAACTATTCCAGGCAACAGGATACCATTATTTTTCTTCATTTAGGTCTGTTTCCTGGCATACTTTGGGGGATTCAAGGCACTCCAATGTACCAAAAAGAAATTCCACTTAAATCGAGTAAAACTATTGCCATACCACAAACAAACATTAGTATTTTTTAGCAGCAGAACTTTAACTATGCATATACCATTATATTTTCCTGCACATAAAGTTATGCCAAAAACATTTCAGTATTTTCTGTATTTCTGTATTTTCAATTAACACAGATTGTAACAGAATTTTTGAGATACCATTTACTTACCTTCAGTATCACCTTATTGGTCTTAATCAATTAATTATACACTTTAGCTATCTCCTCCTTTACTGATAATACTAGAGAATCGATACCTGCATTTGATTTAAGGACCCTGTGATCGTGTAGGAAAGTTGGAGGCTTCTGATTCCACCTAACCATGCCATGAAACAAGCTCCTTCCATATAGGTAGTGTTTCGTGGCAACATTTGAAGGACCCATTTATCTCCAATTTTCTGACAACATCACAGGGTCCTTTAAATAGGTTACAGTCATCTGCATATGTAGCCAATTTTAAGGTCTAACTAGAGTTTTTATTATCATTAATGTAAGATGATAACAATTAGGATCACAATATACTCCCTTGAGGAACAACATACCGATTATTTAAAGGATCAAAATAAACATTATTATAGAAAGCATAGTAAACCCGATCTAATAGTAAATGCCCGAAAGAGCGTTGTTTCTTATGCATTATTTATCAAAGAGTTCTAAATAAAAAAAAAGTCCACAATACAGTAGAAATCTGTAATAAAATCTAAGAGTACTTCAACACTGACCTCACTGCTAAAAAAAATATTTATAAATGTTACTTACGAGTTGAATGTTTGCTGCCTCTGTAGAGTAATTTTCAAGAAAGCCATATTGGTATTATGTAATTGGTACTATTTTTTCTATATTTAGTAAGGAATTCCCTGAAAATATTTACACAGTCTATTAAAAAAAATTCTCTCGAAACCAGTACTAAAAAAAATTAATATTGAAACTGGTATCTTCTTTTCATTTACTTTGTTTCTTGATTTGTCATCTGGAATTACTTTTTGACACATGAATTTCCTTATAAAAACACCAATCTTGAATAACATAACCATTCATGTCAGTGGTTTGAAACTATGGAAGTAACAAATTTTAGTCATTGGTGAATTATCATGACAGTGGATGCAAAAATGGACGAGGGAATGGGATGAAAAAATTAGTACTATATGTGAATACAAGGATAAGGTGGATGGAAAGATGAGTATTGAAGGTGAGGAGAGATGAAATTAAGAAGAAAAGCGGGGATGTGAGTTAAGGGACCCTGTGATCGTGTATGAGAATTAATTGGAGGCTTCTGATTCCTTCTGATTTTGCCACGAAACACACTCCTTCCATATAGGTGGCTTCTCGTGTTGATATATGAAGGGCCCATTTATCTCCAATTTTCCGACTACATTAAAAGAAAAGGAATTAGCGAGGCAAAGATGTGGGTTGAGAGGAAAGGAAATATAAAAGAAAATTAATAGGAGGCATGTGGGTTGAGAGGAAAGTAGAGACAGAAAAGAATGAGTAGCAAGGATGTGAGTTGATAGAAAAGTAGATATAGAAGAGAAGAGAATGAGGGATGTGGGTAGAAAAGGAAAGGATGTGAGTTGAAATGAAAGGAGAGATAGAAGAGACAGAGAAGGAGGGATGTGGGTTGAAATGAAAGGAGAGATAGAAGAGACAGAGAAGGAGGGATGTGGGTAGAAAGGAAAGGATATGAGTTGAAATGAAAGGAGAGATAGAAGAGACAGAGAGTGAGGAATGTGGGTTGAAATGAAAGGAGAGACAGAAGAGACAGAGAGGGAGGGATGTAGGTTTGAAAGGAAAGGATGTGGGTAGAAATGAAAGGACAGATAGAAGAGACAGAGAGGGATTGAGGCAGGTTGAGGGGCAGATGTGTACAGTGGTCCCTGGGTACTACACTGAGGGATTACCACACCAGACGTTTGTATAATACTGTGTGTCAAAGAATCACCTTGTCGTACCCCACTGCTGCTTTCACTCACACCAGCATCTTTCTACCTCTCTCCCTCCTTCCCTCCCTCCTTCCCTCACTCCCCTGTCTCTCATTCCTTCCTTCCCTCCCTCCTTCCCTCACTTCCCTGTCTCTCATTCCTTCCATCTCTCCAGGTTCCTTCTCTCCATCTTTCTACCTCTCTCCCTCCTTCCCTCACTCCCCTATCTCTCATTCCTTCCATCTCTCCATGTCCCTTCTCTCCATCTTTCTACCTCTCTCCCTCCTTCTCTCCCTCCTTCCCTCACTCCCCTGTCTCTCATTCCTTCCATCTCTCCAGGTCCCTTCTCTCCCTCCTTCTCTCTCTCATTCTTCCATCCCTCCATGTCCCTTCCCTCCCTCCTTTTCCCCCCCATCTCTCTCACTTACATTCTTCACTTCCCCCTTATTCTATACCTCCCCCTCCTTCCATTCCCATTCTTTCACTCCCCCCTTCCTTCCCCCTTTCTCTCACTCGCCTCCCTTCCTTCCCCCTTCTCTCACTCTCCTACTTTCTCCCCCTTCTCTCGCTCCCCTCCCACCTTTCCCTTTCTCTCGTTCCTGTCTCTTGCTTCCCCTTTCATTCTCCCCCCTCTCTCCTTCCGTAACTCTTTTTATTCATATTCTGAGTCTCTTTCACTCTCCTTCACTCACACACTCCTTTACTCACTGTGTATCCTTCCTCACACTCTTGCAGCCTCATACTTAAAACTTTCACACATTTCTCTCACTCTTTATACTCATCTTCATTTCTATGTCAATGTTTCACTCAAAAAAGTCGTTCATTTTCAATATTTTTCACTTACTAACATTTCTTCAACACTCATAAACGTTCACTTCCCTTTTGTCTTTCACTTTCAAGTACCATTAATTATTTTCCCATAGATCTTTCAATCATATATACAGGCACTTATTGTATATTCTCACTCGTGGATGCCATTTTCACACACACACACCTTCACCCTCACACAAATCTCTCACAAGCCTTTCACTCCCATCAGCCTTTACTTACACACCAATTGACTCAGAAAAATGCACACTCACTCTCGCACTCTCAAAAATCTCTCTCTATCTCTCTCTCCCACATTTCCTAACCTAAATCGAAAGTTTCTCTCACTCTCAAAATCCTTCACTCACACGCTCCTGCCCTCCTACACTTGCATCCTAGTTCCCACTCTTTTCTTTTTCCATCCCTTTCTCTCTCTCCTCCAGGTCCACTTCATCTACAGTAGCTTACCTCCCCCTCTTTCCTTTCCCTGCTCACACACACATGCTCCCCCTCTTCTAAATCTCCTCCCCCTCCAAGCAAGTCTCTCTCCCTCCTCCCTTTCCCTTCCACTTCCTTCCTTCCTTCTCTCTGTCTCTGTCTCTGTCTCTGTCTCTCTCTCTCTCTGTCTCTCTCTCTCTCTCTCTCTTTCTCTCTCTCTCTCTCTCTGTGTGTGTGTGTGTCTCTCTCTCTCTCTCTCTCTCTCTCTCTCTCTCTCTCTCTCTCTCTCTCTCTCTCTCTCTCTCTCTCTCTCTCTCTCTCTCTCTCTCTCTCTCTCTCTCTCTCTCCGTGTGTGTGTGTGTGGTGTGTGTGTGTCTCTCTCTCTCTCTCTCTCTCTCTCTCTCTCTCTCTCTCTCTCTCTCTCTCTCTCTCTCTCTCCGTGTGTGTGTGTGTGTGTGTGTCGCTCTTCTCTCTCTCTCTCCTCTCTCTCTTCTCTCTCTCTCTCTCTCTCTCTCTCTCTCTCTCTCTCTCTCTCCTCTCTCTCTCTCTCTCTCTCTCTCTCTCTCTCTCTCTTATGTAGTTAAATGAAAACAAAACTTAATTT
Source organism: Petrolisthes cinctipes (assembly GCA_033782935.1). NCBI lineage: Eukaryota > Metazoa > Arthropoda > Malacostraca > Decapoda > Porcellanidae > Petrolisthes > Petrolisthes cinctipes. Next base: position 36,831 of record JAWQEG010007134.1, read on the forward strand.
CTCCTTGATATATTTGCTATCATAACATGTCATCAGTTTGGTATGACGCTATGCCCTAAACACACACACACCACACACACACACACCACACACACACACACACACACACACACACACACACACATATATATGACACGCACCGCACGCACACACACGCACAAGTTCACCTTTCTCTCTCTCTCTCTCTCTCTCTCTCTCTCTCTCTCGTCTCCTCTCTCTCTCTCTCTCTCTCTCTCTTTCACTTTTTCTTTCGAGGGAGGGTAACAGCAGGAGGAGAAGCGTCATGCAGGCTGGTACACAACAAGATGGCCGCCCTTTGTATAGGCCTCAGCTGGGGCACCTACCATCAACACAATATATAACAAAATAAAAATAAAAAAACAAAAATAAAAAATAAAAAACGAAAATAATATACAAAAAATAAAAATAATATACAAAAATAAAAGCAAAAAATAAATATATTATACACTAGATATAATAATAAACACTAGATATGAAATTAACTTAACTGGTAAGAACTTAACTGCATATCTAGCGAGGAAAAAATATTATAATGTTTATATATATTATATTTTTTTTTTTTTCTTTGTAGCAACCTGGGGACTGAATGTATAAAATGTATGTATACTTGGGTTAGGTGATGACGACCTACGATGCCCGGTACGATGACCCCATAGACTTTTATCAGGAGTCATCGTGGCCGTGTTTACAAAATAATAATAAATAATTCTGTGGTTTTGTGATGCACGTCTGGACCAGAGAGAAAAAAAAAATGTTGTACTATATCATCAGCCACCAAGAGTAAGGGTGGTGGGGGAGGCAGGAAAAGTAAAAAAAAATATTTGTGTAGCAGAGCACAGCAGCAGTCAGTATAATGCATAGTTCAATCCTGAGATATTATTTAAAACTATTGGCCAGGGAGGAGAGAGAGAGATAGAAAAACAACAACTTGACTTTGTGTACGTGAAAAAATGTTGTTGCAGCTCAGACTCTGCAATGCGATGGATATTATGCATTGTGCAGGGAATAATGTTTACTGTAGGACAACTGGCCAGACAGGGAGGAGAAGTGAACCTCGAGATTTTGTCTACCCAACTACAGTACAGTACAGTCGACGGCAAATGTCGTGTCGCCACATCTGCCAAGTCATGAAGTACAG
>JAWQEG010007135.1:0-2500 GCA_033782935.1 Petrolisthes cinctipes
CTGGAGCAGTTGATTCCTCCAGACAATTCCAAGCAACAGGCCGCCAGCACCACCATTTACTTTTGTTATCGTGGTCGTGTTTCCTGCATGCACTTGTTAACTTACTTTGGTTTGTTCGTGATTGTAATGTATCGTGTATGTAGTCTGTTTATCACGACCAAAATATTAGCGACGTGTGGCATCTTCGCCCCCCAACACTGTCTAGTTGTTAGTGTTGAAGTTTCTGTTTATAAATATACTCTTGTTTCCGTATAGTTGGTTCCTTTTTTTTTTTTTTTTGTTATCGTGGGACTAAGAGTGGGCGTGGTGGGGTGGTAATGGCGTGTGTGCGTTGGTGGGTTGGTGGGTGAGGAGTGGTATGCAGTGTAGTGGGTGGGTGGATACTTGAGGATGGGCGGGTTGTGGGGTGGTTGTGTAGGGTTGGAGTGGTTAATAGAGGTGTGGGTCTGGTGGAAGCGTTTGTTGAAGGGCGGGAAGTAGATAATAGAAGGAGGAGGAGGAGGAGGAGGAGGAGGGGTTTTTGAGAAGGAGTAGGAGGAGGGAAGAAAGGAGAAGCAGTAGTAGTAGAAGGAGTAGAAGGAGACGGAGGATTAGAGAAACAGGAGACACAGGAGGAGGAGGTGGAATGGAGAAGGTGTAGGAGGAGGAGGAGGAGGAGGAAGTAGATTAGGTGGAATGAGAGTTAATAAGAGATGTGTACCGGTGTGTATATTGGTATAGAAACAAGGGTAAATATAAAATAGAAATGGGCATCTATAGCCACGTGCTGACTGTGTATATATATATATATTCTTTGATGAGGTCCCTATGGCCTTACCCTACCACATCACACACACACACACACACACACACACACACACACACACACACACACACACACACACACACACACACCACACACACACACACACACACACATAGAAACCCAAAACCCACTAAAATTGTATGATGTATATCCACCGATGCATAGAATGATTCGTAACTTCTACTGCCTATTGCTGTCGTAATTCTAAACTCTTGATCTGTAATCTCTTGTGTTTGCAGCTTCACAATAGTAGGAATGAACCACCTAAAAGTCGTCTATTTAGGTGCCTGTAATCTAACTCTGACGAACCCTGGGGGAAAAAAAACACAATTATACCCACGACTTAATTATCTACTGATGAGGAACCCTGGGACATCATCATATCTTACCCACCCACAGACGGTATACCCACGACCCCATGCCCTACCCTACCCCTGAGGTACCCTGAAACATGATGCCCATATACCCTTGAACCCTTGAAACATGAGGTGCGACAAGGTGGACGACGACGACCTGCTGTCCCCTACAACAACAACAACAACTACAATATCGACAACCTCTCCTCTGGCCGCGTCACCCATCGTGGATGTATAAGCTCACCTGCATGTATCCCGTGGCAGAGGGGCGACCATAGGAGGGGCTGCTGAAGGTGGGGCCGGGAATCTGCGTCATCTTACGGGTGATGTAACCGTCGTCGTAAGTCGGTCCTCGCATCATGGTTGTTGGTCGCAAACTTCACCAGCGAACAAGACGGAGAGAGGCGGCGGTGGGATGGATGGTTAAGATTGTTGTCTGTTGTCTGCGGTCAGGGAACTTCACCCCGACAAACAACCACAACAACAACAACAACAACAAGACCAGTGGACTGACCGACGTCTTGTGCTCTACGCTTTTCGACCCAGGGTGTGGTGGTGGTGGTGACGGCGGCGGCGAAGGAGACTGTAATGTCGTTTTAAAATCCCACGCGACCTCTCAGCCCGATCCCTTCCGTCCACTGGGTAGCTTCTTCCCGTCTCACTTCCCATCCGCCCCCCTTTCCACCATTTCACCCTCCTCCTTCCCTCTTGTCTTTCCTCCTCTCCCCTTACCTACCGTCCCCCCTTCTCCTCTTCCCTTACCTATCGTCTCCCTTCCTAGCTCCGTCTCATCTCCCCTCCATCCATCTCCCTTCCCCACCCCCCACCACTCCTTCTCCCCTGTCTACCACCTCCCTCACCCCCTCTACCTGTGACCAGCCAACCGCCCAAGACCTATTTCCGTGTGAGGGGCGCCAGTGCTGCCACCACACGTCACTTCCTCCACCTCAAACCAAAATAGACACAAATCTTAGCCAAGGCAGATTCCCCTCTCCTCCTTCCTTCTCTCCTCTCCTCCCGTCCGTCAAGTGCTATGTCCCCTCTTTTCCCCCTCTTCCCTTACCTTCCCCTCTCTTCTCTCCCTTCCTATCTAAATCTCTATTCCATCTCTTTCCCCCCTCTTCCTTTACCTTCCCCTCTCTTCCCTCACTTTTATTCTCTCCCTTCTCATCTAAATCTCTATTCCATCTCTTCCCCCTCTCTTCCTTACCTTCCCCTCTCTTCCCTCACTTTTATTCTCTCCCTTCTCATCTAAGTCTCTATTCCATCTCTTTCCCCCTGTTCCCCTCTCTTCCCTCATTTTCTTCTCTCCCTTTCCATCTAAATCTGCTATTCTATC
>JAWQEG010007135.1:7500-25000 GCA_033782935.1 Petrolisthes cinctipes
CCTTCTGACGTTTTCAAAAGAGAAGTATAAAACTCCAACAATATTTCTCTCCTGACGAATTCAAGAGAGACGTCCGTCCTTTCACACATTTTCTTCACCTGACGTATAGCCGTGGGAAGGAACCACAGGCTAACTAGTCAAAGAAAGAGTCTGAATAGTCCTTTCCAACGAAGACCTGAGTACCACGTCCTAGAGGCACGGGTACTGGGGGTCCGGTGAGCAGTTTCTTGAGTTTGACTTGCTTGGCTTTCTTGTTCTGGGCCTGGAGGCGATCACGGAGCTCTCTCAGGTGGGCCTCTCTGTAGACACAAAGGAAGACAATCACTTACTAAGGAATGAAAAGAAGTATAAGGAAGATGAAACCAGTTACGAAATCGGGAATACTAAAAAATATAAGGAAGATGAAACCAATTAGTAAATCAGGAATACTAAAATATAGAGAGGACAATCAGCTTCAACTCTCTCTCTCTCTCTCTCTCTCTCTCTCTCTCTCTCTCTCTCTCTCTCTCTCTCTCTCTCTCTCTCTCTCTCTCAAATGAAATAAGCAACAAACATTGACCTTCACACACACATACACACACACACACCTCTTCTCCAACGCGGCATCCTTCTTCTGCGTCACCTTCTCCTGTAGTTCCACTTGTTTCCTCTCCAGCACGTTGTCCTTCTTAGTGAGGGCTGCCATCTTCTCCTTCTTCATCTCCAGTTCAGCCTGTGGTTTTGACAAGGGAAGGGACGGGTGGTTAGTTACTCATAAGAGAGAAGATAGTTCATTCATATTTATTAAGTCCTTGGTTCGTAATAAATGTGGTTCATATATTAATTACTGTGTGTGTGTGTGTGTGTGTGTGTGTGTTGAGATAATAGTAGATGACTTATTAGTTTATTTCTTTTAATGTGTGTGTGTGTGTGTGTTTGTTTCACCTGGTCTTGATCACGTCCTGGACACGTGCTCACAAACTGTTACCCTCCCGAAATGAGCTCAGACCTCGTAGTGACCGATCTTTGGGTAAGGCTGATATGGGGTGGTTTACAAGCTTGTTTATGTTAAATTGTGTGTGTGTGTGTGTGTGTTTTTGTGTGTGTATGTTTTTGTGTGTATGTGTGTGTTGAGGCTCGAACAAGAGAGGGTATGTGTGTTTGTGTGTTTTTTGTGTGTGTGTGTGTGTGTTTTACTTATTTCTGTGTGTGTTTGTGTTTGTTTTTGTGTATGTGTATGTTTTTGTGTATGTGTATGTTTTGTGTGTGTGTGTGTGTGTGTGTGTGTCATATGGTAGAAAAGGTTCAGTAATTTTTGAGGTTTATAAATATACTTTGAATTTAATGTAATGCTTGATGCAGACGGAACAAACCATTAATATAAAGTAGTTACGAGTAGCCTACTATGAAGTGGTCGTTCACAGTGTAGTTGGAAACAATATGACGCGATGAACGAAACGAACGAAACATCTGAATAATATTTCCCTAGCCAAAGAAGACTTAATTGAGATGGTTAGGTTAGGTTAAGTTAGGTTAGGTTGTGTTCGGTTAGGTTAGGTAGTGTTAGGTTAGGTTAGGTCTTGTTCGGTTAGGTTAGGTTGTGTTAGTTTGTGTTAGATTAGGTTGTGTTAGGTTAGGTTAGGTTGTGTTAGGTTAGGTTAGGTTAGGTTGTGTTAGGTTAAGTTAGGTTAGATTGTGTTAGGTTAGGTTAGGTTGTGTTAGGTTAGGTTAGGTTGTGTTAGGTAAGGTTAGGTTCGGTTAGGTTAGGTAGTGTTAGGTTAGGTTAGGTCTTGTTCGGTTAGGTTAAGTTGTGTTAGGTAAGGTTAGGTTGTGTTAGGTTAGGTTAGGTTAGGTTGTGTTAGGTTAGGTTAGGTTCTGTTCAATTAAGTTAGGTTAGGTTAGGTTGTGTTAGGTTAGATTAGGTTAGGTTGTGAGTGAATTATTAAAGTCCTCTTAGGCCTTTAAGCAATACAACAAAATACATCCCTTTAGACATTGTTTGAGGAATAAGTACGGTAGCTACCACGACCCTTACTCCCCAATTCTCCCACTTTTAGGGGCTAGTATAGTGTTGGTAAATCTGGAGCAATTGATTCCCCCAAACTATTCCAAGCAACATGTCACCATTATTTTTGTTAACCTTGTCCTGCTTTCTGACCTATTTTGGAGGCATCAAGGCACTCTATTGTACAGCCACAATCAAATATCCACCGACACTTTCCTTCTATCGTGCAAATAAATCAGTATCATGTCAAAATATAATCATATAATACCTTACATCAACTCAACCCCCTCAATTATTATTATGAGGTGCTGCAAAATCATACATGTGTTGTTCTTTATTACCAAGATATTAACTACGATGGAAGGAAAGTGTCGGTGGATATTTGATTGTGGCTGTACAGTAGCAAAAGTGTATTGCCCCCTTAACAATAATTTCAAAACCGTAAATACAGACAGACAGCTTCACAGGTCTCGAGAGGAAAGTAGCGAACACGGCTTCACGAGATAATACGAGGGTTAACTAGCATCTCTCTGCGCATGCGTGGGTACTGGCTGCACTTGTTAGAAGGTGTCTTGGTGAGTGAGTGGTAGATGGAAGGTCAGTCACCGTCAGTGTGAGGCAGAAGCAAGATTGACAGCACGCACCAGGATCATCCCACCATCAGAGTGTTCAAGGTTTGTGTTGAGATAATGTATTACACTCACAAACCATTATAAGCATCCAGGTGTTGATGTTGTAGTGTTTGGATTCATATGACATACTAGTGAGCCATTTACAACACATACCCTTCCGTCTCATACTCGCCTGAATTAATTTATGCTCGGTTCACATTAGCCCGTTTGGACGGATCCGACATCCGTTAATGACGCCACGAACCGTACGGAGGTAGGGCTACAGAGGAGATAAGCTCCGTCTGTTTTTATTTGCGTCACGGAGTCGTTTGTTTACAACTAAAAGCAAGCATGACTTCTGTTTTTCATACGAAACTGCTCCCGGGATGGTAGACGAGCCCCGGTTTACACTGGACGAACTCATACACGGCCGTTCGTGACGTCATTGACGGATGTCGGATCCGTACTAATTGGTTAATGTGAACCGGGCAATGTGTGTTTATGTATGAGTTTACAACAATGGAAACTGTATGTGTTTAGTTTCAGTTCACAACATTAGAAACACTATGTGCATGGTTTTCTTTTTTCACAGACTAGTTTCCACAACGGGTATATTTGTGTAAAGGATAAGAAGTGTGATGGTTGAAACTCACCACCGATATCTCAGGAGGCAAACATCAACCAGAATTTTCGAATAAAGGTAAATACTCCTCAAATTATCACCCATGACTATATTCCAATACCTGCTTAGTGATGATATTCTTTAACTTAATGGTGTAGTAGCTGTAATTATTTCTATACACTTTATGCTAGAGTGGATGACGTGAGTATAATCCTTTTAATCATTACAGATCTGACTTGGCACAGTAAGTCTCCAGTAAGGATTGGCCATGGAGCCTTCGAAGTTCAACCCAGTAAGGCGGTAGCAACCCACCCGATGTAATAGACTATCGTATTTGGTATCGTATTGGTATCTTGGAACTCCACACTGCCATTCCTCAACCCGCCACTGCAGTCTTCACCACAGAGAACCCTCCACTATAATTTTAAAAGCTGTATACTAAGAAGACTCGAAGGCAAACAGCTCGTATATACAACCAAGGATTCTACACAAGACCATATATAATCAAACCTACCAAACCTAACCCAATACAGTCTTTCTGGATGTCTGGTTCAATGCCAGGAAAAATCATTAGACCTCAAAGTACTAAAAGGTTCATGTCTCCCACTAGGCATGGCAACACTAACCAAAATTCATTTATTGCTAAGAAATTTGATTCTCTGATTAATGCAGTGTGCTTCGTTTGTATAACTAGTGTAGCACAGCCATATTTCCCTCGGCACTTGTTCTTTGGTCCAGCTAAATGCATGCAATGTGGTGAAGTGTTTACAGATTGTGACACCTTTGCATCCTTGTTTCATGGCACCAAGGCTGGCTGTTGTTGTATCGGTTACCTTGGATTTGTTTACGATCCCTTCTATTTTCTAATGACCAGATTTTCAGAATTCCTAAGCAGACAGAAAAGTTCGTCTGTGACTGATGCTTTTCAGAGAGTAACTTGTTACATTGGGAAGCTGGAAAGCATTACAGATAAGGTTCCATGGAAGTATGGTCTACAGAGGATCATTGAACAGTCACAATCTGAACAGAGGATCATTGAACAGTCACCATCTGTACAGAGGATCATTAAGCAGTCGCCATATGAAGGCAAACGTGACCCATACAAGACCTCGAGAAAAAGTAAGAAAATTTACGATAAAAGGGTAATAGAAAAGGAGGCTTCCAAAACCCAACCCAAGACCTCGAAGCGTAAAACTGAATGCCTCTCTCGGACTTATGACCTCGCTTTACTGGACCAATTGACAGAGTACGTTCACGTATCTGATGCTGATGATCCAGTTGTACCCACTTCCCTACCCTCTGGAAGGAATACCCAATCTGTCAACAAACACTCGTCCTTTGAGCCAACCACCATCACAGTCATAGCCGAGTCCCCTGTAGTCATTGATCTTACTGTTGCCTTGGATCAACATGGTACTAGTGACAATCCGAAGCACCGTGTCCCTTCTCCCTACAATCCGAAGCACCGTGTCCCCTCTCCCTACAATCCGAAGCACCATGTCGACTCTTCCTACTTTCCATCCATCCCTTCCAGTCCTCCTGCAAATCTTGTCACTTCAAATAATGACCGTCGTTCTGACATCAACAACCTTCCACTTAAATCGACCAATCGTGAAAACACCAACCTCTCGCCTTTTCCATCCTTCCAGAAAGAAAGTGCATCCAGCAACCACAAGTCCTCCACATATAAGTCAGCGCTTGACACTTTCACCATAGGTAAAACGAAGGATCCTGAATCAGACTACCTTGCCGATGGGAACTACCTGATTTTAAGGAAGGCAACGGAGGAGTGTCCAATGTGTTATACAGTCATATGTCCCTCTAGATTTACGTTCAATGTAATTACTTTTGAAGTCACCTATGTATGTGTGAACTGTGGCCTCACCATCTTTTTCCACGTGGCACCTGGCCTAAAAGATGTCAACACTACCACACTCGACAGGAAGAGGAAGTCGGAGGGACCTGTCGGATCACATAGAGGAAATAGTGTAGTTAGAAAGATTGGGCATAATTCTTTCCTTGCCAATTAGTTTGTTATTAATTACTCTGCTGTTGCTTACGTTAACCAGATCATGTTTGATCGTCACATTATCTGCTATGTACGAATACATACCGTTGTTCTGTAATTTGGAATATCTGTTTATTTATCAAATGTGCTAAATATGTGTAGAAGTTTTTAATAACCTTGAGTAACCCAGTAATGGAAAGGCACCAAACATCACTTTTATTTAATATTCAAGTAATTGTAATGATCGTAATGTAAATAAAACAGTATACATTGGTATCGTCTGTTCTCTTTTCTATTACAACAGTTCAACCAAACGACTGTAAAGGATTGTGTTGGTGGTGTAAAGTGAGTGAGTGACCTTTCCTCTTGCTCTGCCACTTCTCACCTACACCCCGGCTCACATATTATTTAACTGAACTGACCCAACCCGATCCATTTCCTCTCTTCAGCTGTCCCTCTTTTCTCTTTTTCTTGTTAGTCCTCTCTACACCTGCCCCTCCTTAACTTTTCTTTTTCCTTTCTTGGTTGCTAAGTGACGTCATGAGTGGTGGTGACGTCATGGCAGGGTTGGTTGCTAAGTGACGTCATAAGTGGTGGTGGTGGTGACGTCATGGTAAGGTTGGTTGCTAAGTGACGTCATGAGTGGTGGTGGTGGTGGTGACGTCATGGCAGGGTTGGTTGCTAAGTGACTTCATGAGTGGTGGTGGTGGTGGTGACGTCATGGCAGGGTTGGTTGCTAAGTGACGTCATGAGTAATGTGGTGGTGGTGACGTCATGGCGTGGTGTAAACAAAGATGGTCGTCAGGAGGAGGGGGGGGGGAGGGTCACTCACTCCCCCTTTGCCAGGAGGAATTTATTGCCTGTGGTGATGTGGGCAGTACTTTTATTAAATGTTTTGGCGCCCCTTCTGACCAATACCGCTCCCTGTCAATTCTTTAACTTTCTCTCCTTTCCTTCTATTTTTTTTTCGTACTTTTATCACAACTTTCTATCTCTCACTTACTGTAACTGTTCCTTCTTTCCGTCTGGGCTTCTATAACTATCTGTTTCTCGATTGCCCCTCCTTTCCATTTATTTCCTTTGTGTTTTCTATCCCTCCTCTCAATCTGTCACTCAACTATCCATTTTTTCCTCATATTTCCTCATATTTCCTTCGTGTTTTCTGTACAGTCCCATCCTTCCTTTTATATCTTTTGGGCTTCTCTTTCTAACACAACTATCCCTCTTTTTCATTCTATTTCCTTCGTGTTGTCTATTTCTCCTCTCAATTTGTCGTTCAACTGTCCCTCCTTTCCATTTACAGCATTTCCTTCGTGCTGTCTATCCCACCTCTCAATCTGTCACACGTTTACCCCGCAAGCATACAGGGTGTATCGCGAGGTATATAATTAAATTACACCAGAGATATAAATTATGATTTTGAGTATATTTTGTTCTATAAAGTATGCTGTGTGTGATCTCAGTAAAGTACAATGAATACTGATAAAAACTATTTTAACGTGTGTTGTCAAATGGCGGCGAGCGTCGGAGGGAGTGGTAGCCTAATATGTTTTTCGGACCAAAGAGGCCTTATTTATTTCATCTTAATAAGTTTTATCATGTTTGCAATATTTATGTGATGTTCTATAACGTACATTGAATCATATTTTCAATGCAGAGGGATAATACCAGGCCTGTATAAGAAGAAAATCCGTGAAATGTAGGGAGATGCTAGACTTGTAGGTTTGCATTATGCCGGTAAAGTTTACCTAACCTTCAAAAGATATTAATCATATTTCGTCGAGTAATATTTATAGGGGCCTGGTATTATCCCTCTGCATTGAAAATATGATTCAATGTACGTTATAGAACATCACATAAATATTGCAAACATGATAAAACTTAAGATGAAATAAATAAGGCCTCTTTGGTCCGAAAACATGTTAGGCTACCACTCCCTCCGACGTTCACCGCCATTTGACAACACACGTTAAAATAGTTTTTATCAGTATTCATTGTACTTTACTGAGATCACACACAGCATACTTTATAGAACAAAATATACTCAAAATCATATTTTATATCTCTGGTGTAATTTAATGATATACCTCGCGATACACCCTGTATGTACAGTCACAAGCACTAATAAGTATACAGCTTTGGTTGAAGCTTTGAACAGTCCAATTCACCAACGAGGTATAGAGTTCCAATGGAGATGTTATTGTGCATTTATTTACTGTCTATAGGTACAGTCACGAGCACAAATAAGTATACAGGTGTGTTTCGAATACCTAGAGACAGTAAATAAATGCACAATAAGATCTCCATTTAGAATTACTTCGTTGGTGAATTTGGCCTGTTCAAAGCTTTAAACAGACAGAGCTGTATACTCATTAGTGCTCGTGACTGTACTCGAAGCACACCTAAATACTCATTAGTACTCGTGACTGTACTGAAACGTGACCTCGACTGGAATAAACTGTTATGATTGAATTTGCACCCCAACCTTCCAAGTTCTGGCTGGTACCGGTTCACAGAGGTCGAGAATACAGATACAAGGCAATCGATGAAAGCAATGAATATGTTATTGGTGAATATTATTAGACCTCAGCACATCAATATTGTTTTTTTTTTTTTTTTTTTTTTTTTTTTTCGTTCTCGTATTTTGTCACTGGCTAACACTCACTCGTACACTCTCTTACTCACTCATACACTCACTCACACACTCATACACTCACTCACTCATACACTCACTCACTCATACACTCACTCACTCAATAACCTGTCTCTCTCTCTCTCTGTCTCTCTGTCTCTCTGTCTCTCTCTCTCTGTCTCTCTGTCTCTGTCTCTCTGTCTCTCTCTCTCTCTCTCTGTCTCTCTCTCTCTCTCACCTCTCGTCTTTCGTTAGCCAAGTGAAGCTTCATCCTGACATCCTCCTTGGTTAGGTCTTTCAGGTGGTACTTGGTGCGTTGTTCATCCAGGTGTTGCTTGGTCATCTCTGGAAGGAAGTCCTGTGGGGAGGAAGGGGGTGGTAGAGAGAGTGTTTACATATACATTTGTTTATTTATTTGTCTAGTACTGTATATTCTGTAAAATTAAACTCTCTCAAATACTTCCTTATTCCCTTCCCGTCGATCTCTCTCTCTCTCCCTAATTTCTTCTACCCTCATCCTTCTACCCTCATCCTTCTTTCCCCATTTACTCTCTCTCTCTCTCTCTCTCTCTCTCTCTCTCTCTCTCTCTCTCTCTCTCTCTCTCCTAGCTTCCTCTCCTCCTCTCCTTCCTTCCCTAGCTTCCTCTCCTCCTCTCCTTCCTTCCCTAGCTTCCTCTCCTCCTCTCCTTCCTTCAATAGCTTCCTCTCCTCCTCTCCTTCCTTCAATAGCTTCCTCTCCTCCTCTCCTTCCTTCAATAGCTTCCTCTCCTCCTCTCCTTCCTTCAATAGCTTCCTCTCCTCCTTTCCTTCCTTCAATAGCTTCCTCTCCTCCTTTCCTTCCTTCAATAGCTTCCTCTCCTCCTCTCCTTCCTTCAATAGCTTCCTCTCCTCCTCTCCTTCCTTCCCTAGCTTCCTCTCCTCCTCTCCTTCCTTCAATAGCTTCCTCTCCTCCTCTCCTTCCTTCAATAGCTTCCTCTCCTCCTCTCCTTCCTTCAATAGCTTCCTCTCCTCCTCTCCTTCCTTCAATAGCTTCCTCTCCTCCTCTCCTTCCTTCAATAGCTTCCTCTCCTCCTCTCCTTCCTTCAATAGCTTCCTCTCCTCCTCTTCTTCCTTCACTAGCTTCCTCTCCTCCCTTCAATAGCTTCCTCTCCTCCTCCTCCTTCCTTCAATAGCTTCCTCTCTTTACCCCTCTTCCTTCCCTCCCAATTTCCCTTTCCCGTCCCTCCCAATTTCCCCCTTCTGTCTCTTCCTCACCTTGGGTTTTATTTTGACTGAGGTAGCCGACTCTGTGACGGGCGTGGCTTCAACAATCTCAAAGGCCACACCACCTCCCGACTTCTGCCTCGAGGTGGCGATGAAGCCCTCCTCTCTAAGGGACTCTAAGATGGCCTGCTCCTCCTGACGGGCCTTCTGGTACCCGCTCAGTAACCTCGGGCACTGTTTCCCCGTCACCGTCAGGTCTGCGTGTAGTGGTGGTGGTGGTGGAAAAAGGTGACCATGCAGGGTTAATAGGAAGGAAGGAAGGAAGGGAGGATAAAATAAGAAAAAGAGGGATAATAATTTGTTTTTGTTATTGTTATTATTATTTTTCTTGTTATTGTTATTATTATTATTGTTATTGTTATTATTATTTTTGTTGTTATTGTTATTATTAGTTTTGTTGTTATTTTTATTATCATTGTTATTGTTATTATCTTTATTTTTATTGCTTTTATTTTTATTTTATTATCTTTATTTTTATTTTTATTTTTATTATTTTTATTATTATTTTTATTATTATTATTATTTTTATTATTATTATTATTATTATTTATATTGTTACTGTTGTTGTTATTATTTGTGTTGTTTTTACTATTACTATTGTGTACGACTAGAGGCCTCACCCAGGTTCTCTACGGGTGTAAAGTCCATCTCGACCCTCCTAATCAGCTCAGAGGGGGAGTTCTCGGTAATGACGAAGGAATAGTCATCATCCAACTCGTATATCCCAGAGTCACTCGAGTCGACGCTACGGGCCGAACTACCAGCGGCGGCGACGGTGGAGGCGAAGGCGGAGGAGGTGGTGGTGGGGGCGCCCTTGAACCACTTCTGTCCAGGGCGGCAATCTAGGGACTCCTGCAGGGGGAGAAAATAAAGAAGGGGTTGGGTTAGCGAGTGTGGATAGATAGTGTTGATTCCTGGCTGGCTGTATGTAAAGTGGAGGCTTCTGATTCCACCTGACCATGCCACGAAACAAGCTCATTCCATATATGTGTGTGTGTGTTTCGTGGCAATATTTGAAGGACTCATTATCATTAATTTTCTGACAATATCACAGTGTCCTTAAAGGGGGTATATGGTACAGTCGGCGGCAGAAGTCCTGTCACCTCACCTGCTTCACCGAGACACGAAGCGTTCATGGACTCGATAAATACGCACGTTTTCTACACCTAATAATCTTGAGTCTATGAACATCGCGTGCCTCGATGAAGCAAGTGAGGCTACAGGACTTTTGCCGCTGACTGTACAGTACAATGTTTTTGGTGGTTAATCTGAAGCAACTGATTCTACCAAACTATTCCAAGCAACAGAACACCATTATATTTATTCATTGGTTCTGTTTCCTGACATATTTTGGAGGAATCAAGGCTCTACCATGTACACTCGTAGTCAGAAGTTGTGCCCCGATTCCCTGGAACGATGATTCGCAGAGAGGCGAAGTTGGAAGGTTCGAACAATTAAGGGTATGTTGTGTGGAGAGAGGTGTAAGGTGCACCGTTGATCGAACCATCGAACTCATTTGGTTACGATTCATCATGTCAGGGAATAGGGACACGACCTCTGACCGCGACTGTACAGCACCTAATTCATACTATCCCCTTAAGTGGTTCCCGAGGTCCCACCCACCCATCCATCCATCCATCCAGTCTGCTGTGGACGATAATATTCACTAAATGTTCTTCTCTCTCTCCTTCATCTTGATATTCTCACTATTCTCAATGTGCTGCTTCTTCTCCTCCTTCTCCATCTCCTTGTTTGTTTTCTTCATTATCTCCTTCTCCATTTTATCCTTTTCCTTCTCTTTCTCCTTCATATAAGTGGTAGGTGTACAATTTCAAGGATTCACTGAGTGAGTGAGTGGGTAGCCATCTACTTTCAACCACACACACACACACACACACACGAGAACGAAACTCGACCCTTCAGTAATGTTATCACGCAAAAATGTGATTAGAATAAGTGTGTTCCCATGTGTGCTGTACTCTACTACTACATTGTACTCAAGGTTGTGTTGGTGTTTGTGATAAGGGGTCAGAGTATCGATTGTGTTGTTGTTGTTGTTCTCCCGGGGCAGAATGGCCTCCTGCCTCACAGACCCCCGGTATGCTCTGGTCGCAGTGAAAAACAAATTAAACTAAAGGAAGGGCTTCATGGCCCTATATGCCTGGGCTACCGAAGCACATCCCAGGGAAATGGGATCAGAGCTTACTGGACCAGGGAGTCTGAAGGCCTCCGACCACCAGGGAGATTGGGGGGAAGGTCTTTGATCCCATAGCCATTGCTGTGGACCCAATTCCATGTTACCACAAAAGCTACAAGTGGGGCCGCACCTTCCTTGAGACCAGTCCTGAAGAGACCATAAAGGGGGAGGGAGTGAGTTTACACTGCTGTATGCAATGGGATAATACACCCCCGTGTGCTGGCGGTCCACACAGCAGTGAAAAAAAAAAAGAGCCCACGGTTACAGTACACCTCACGTGGGCAGATCTCGTCAAATCCACTAGAAAGTGACGAGATCCTACAACTATCTTTATTCTAGCCCTGTAGGGGATGGCTAATATTCACAGAGAATAAAGTCAGCCCCCCTGGGCAGTATCGATTGTGTTTATGTATATACAGTATAAGTATTTTCATTTTTCATTTTCCTCTTCAATTTTTTGCTCTTTGTCTTTCGGGGTCTGATCGTCGATTGAGATTTTATATATATTTGTTATTTATTTCTTCAAGAATTACTTTTTCTTTCAGTGTATGACTGTGGATAGTGTGGATGATGAAAGAAATGGATGTAGCCTACACTCGCAATCCAAAATTTATATCCGGGTTTTGTTGAAGTTTCGAATCATTTGACATACTAGTGAACCAAGTACAACGTTTATCCTGTGTCATATTTGCCTGAGCTCACTGAATACTCGATCAGCCTATTTGAAGTAAGCCTGGATACATATTTTGGATTGCGAGTGTATATAATGAAAGTGTTTGTGTACATAATGGCAGTGTTTATGGTGATGGTGCTTTCCGTGTTGTTGGTGTTGTGCATGGTGGTTTAGCGGTAGTCGTGGATACTGTCTGTATGTATGTATGTGTGTGTGTCTTCCCTTTTCCTGACCTTGGATACTACTCTTTCTGTCCCTGCTTTCTCTTCGTTTCTTTCCCTTTCCTTTAGTTACCTTTCTGTGCCCCACATTTCCCTTCCTTTTCCCCTTCTGTACCCTACCCTACCCTTCCTTTATCCCCTTTTTCCCTATAGTTATTTACCTTTCCCTTTTATTCCTCTTTCTCTCTCTTCCATTCCCCATATTATTTAACCCTACCTACACTCCACTTCGACACCTCCTCCTCCTCCACCACCACAACCACCACAACAACAACAACAACAACAACAACAACAACAACGACCACTACTTCTCTCAACAACGACCACCACTACCTCTCTCCACCCCAACAACGACCACCACTACCTCTCTCCACCACAACAACGACCACTACCTCTCTCTACAACAACAACGACCACTACCTCTCTCCACCACAACAACAACAACGACCACTACCTCTCTCCACCACAACAACAACGACCACCACTACCTCTCTCCACCACCACAACGACCACCACTACCTCTCTCCACCACCACAACAACGACCACCACTACCTCTCTCCACAACAACGACCACCACTACCTCTCTCCACAACAACGACGACCACTACCTCTCTCCACAACAACGACCACTACTACCTCTCTCCACAATAACAACAACCACTACCTCTCTCCACAACAACAACGACCACCACTACCTCTCTCCACAACAACGACCACCACTACCTCTCTCCACAACAACAACGACCACCACTACCTCTCTCCACAACAACAACGACCACCACTACCTCTCTCCACAACAACGACCACCACTACCTCTCTCCACAACAACAACGACCACCACTACCTCTCTCCACAACAACGACCACCACTACCTCTCTCCACAACAACGACCACTACCTCTCTCCACAACAACAACGACCACCACTACCTCTCTCCACAACAACGACCACCACCACTACCTCTCTCCACCACCACAACAACGACCACCACTACCTCTCTCCACCACCACAACAACGACCACCACTACCTCTCTCCACAACAACGACCACCACTACTTCTCTCCACAACAACGACCACTACTTCTCTCCACAACAACGACCACCACTACCTCTCTCCACATCAACAACGACCACTACCTCTCTCCACAAAAACAACAACCACTACCTCTCTCCACAACAACGACCACTACTACCTCTCTATTACCCACAGCCATTGACGCCCTGTGATCAATATCCTGGCTAGTGAAATGATTGCTATTCATGGACTTCTTATCACCCCCAACTCACACTTACTCTCTGTGTTATGGTACTAGTTAAAGACTGAACAAATTACTCAAGGATCAGAGGGACCAGTTCCAGGAAAAGTGCCAAGGTCAGGAGGGGAAGACTAGAGTGCCACAGTTAAAGGGTGAGAGTAGAGTGTCAAAGTTTAAAGTGAGTTAAGTGCCAGAGTTAAGGGTGAGAATAGAGTGCATGCCAGAGTTAAGGGTGAGAGTTGAGTGTCACAGTTTAAGGTGAGAATAGAGTGCATACCGGAGTTAGGGGTGAAAGTAGAGTGCCAATGTTAGGAAAGGAGTAGAGAGTAGAGAGTAAGAGAGCAAGAGAGTAAGAGAGTAAGAGAGAGAGAGAGAGAGAGCCATATAGATAGACAAAGGTGAGTGCCAGTAGAGTAAATAGGTTGTCAGTGCCAGAGGTGGAGGCACTGTTTGTGGGGGGAGTGCCAGATGATGTGATGACCAACTTGACATTCCTCATGGCCTATATACTTGAGGTGACACACACGCATTCTGGGAAGTCAGTTAGTTAGTTAGTTCTCTCTCTCTCTCTCTCTCTCTCTCTCTCTCTCTGTCTCTCTCTGTCTCTCTCTGTCTCTCTCTGTCTCTGTCTCTGTCTCTGTCTCTGTCTCTGTCTCTGTCTCTGTCTCTGTCTCTGTCTCTGTCTCTGTCTCTGTCTCTGTCTCTGTCTCTGTCTCTGTCTCTGTCTCTGTCTCTGTCTCTGTCTCACACACACCTTATCGCCACCTTTCATCCCCCCCTCCACCTGTGTCTTTCTTCCTTCCTTCCTTCCTTCCTTCCTCCTTCCTTTGCTCTCTTCCGTCATTCATACCTCAATCTATGACGTCATACACTGGCTGCAGACTCACGTGTAGAACCTTTACAAAGTTCACTCATAAATACAGTATAGTCAGCCAAAGGTCGGCCCATCTAACATTTCTCAGTCAAAGAGTGTGACTAATATTTCACCACTGTAATTTACGATCTGACCTATTTCTCTGTGTAGGTTGGTAGGTAGGTGAGTGTGTGTGTGTATAGAGATGTGTAGGTTGTAGAAAGAGTACTAGAGGAGTGTATGGATAGGTGTACGACTATCCTATTTCTCTGTGTAGGTTGATAGGTAGGTGAGTGTGTGTGTGTATAGAGATGTGTAGGGTGTAGAAAGAGTACTATAGGAGTGTATGGATAGGTGTACGACTGACCTATTTCTCTGTGTAGGTTGATAGGTAGGTGAGTGTGTGTGTGTATAGAGATGTGTAGGGTGTATATAGAAAGAGTACTATAGGAGTGTATGGATAGGTGTACGACTGACCTATTTCTCTGTGTAGGTTGGTAGGTAGGTGGATGGGTATGTAGAGATGTGTAGGGTGTAGAAAGAGTACTAGAGGAGTGTGTGGATAGGTGTACGATTGACCTATTTCTCTGTGTAGGTTGGTAGGTAGGTGACTGGGTGTATAGAGATGTGTAGGTTGTATAGAGAAAGAGTACTATAGGAGTGTATGGATAGGTGTACGACTGACCTATTTCTCTGTGTAGGTTAGTTGGTAGGTGAGTGGGTATATAGAGATGTGTAGGTTGTATAGAGAAAGAGTACTATAGGAGTGTATGGATAGGTGTCGACTATCCTATTTCTCTGTGTAGGTTGGTTGATAGGTAGGTGAGGGGGTGGGTGTATAGAGATGTGTAGGGTGTATAGAGAAAGAGTACTATAGGAGTGTATGGATAGGTATACGACTGACCTATTTCTCTGTGTAGGTTGGTTGGTAGGTAAGTGGGTGGGTATGTAGAGATGTGTAGGTTGTAAAATGAGTACTATAGGAGTGTATGGATAGGTGTACGACTGACCTATTTCTCTGTGTAGGTTGGTAGGTAGGTAGGTAGGTGAGTGGGTGGGTATGTAGAGATGTGTAGGGTGTAGAAAGAGTACTGGAGGAGTGTGTGGATAGGTGTGTTGTATGTGGAGAAGGTATCTATCTATGAAGCAGGAAGGATGTGAATGGTGTATAGGAAGGAAGGGTTTGTGTAAAGCTGTGTTCTCTAGGGGTGTATAATGTTGTGTAGGTAGGATACTGTAGGATGTGTGAAGGTGTTTCAATAAGTTGTCAGAACTTCCTTTCGACCTGTGCCACTCCCTTTTAATTCTCCAGCTGTCCCTCCTTTTCTACTGTTTCTTTCGTGTTTGCTGTCCCTCCTTTCCTACTCTTTCCTTTGTCTTTGCTGTCCCTCCTTTCCTACTGTTTCCTTCGTGCTTGCTGTCCCTCCTTTCCTAATGTTTCCTTCGTCTTTGCTGTCCCTCCTTTCCTACTGTTTCTTTCGTGTTTGCTGTCCTTTCTTACTAGTTCTTTCATGCTTGCTGTCTGGGCTAAAGGTGACCGCTCGCTGACACACACACACACACACACACACACACACACACACACACACACACACACACACACACACACACACACACACACACATTTCACACCCGGTTCCGCTTAACACTAAGGTCGCACCACCAACCAACCACTTCCCGGGAGCTGGACGTTGACGTAGTGACCTTTTTACAGATGAGAGGAGTCCAAGGCCAGAAGACGTAACCGAGACCTACATACACAGTGAGTAAAAGGGTACAGGTGTAGGCTTAGTGGTGGTTGGATGGTTGGTTGGTAATGACACACTGGCCTACATTTAGAGAAGGAAGGTGAGTGTGTAGGCCTAGGTCGAGTAGTTGGTAGTAGTGGTGGTAGTAGTAGTTGTTGTTGTTGTTGTTGTTAGTATTGATAGTAATTAGTGGTTGTTGTTGTTGTTGTTGTTGTTGAAGTTCCGTAATTAGTGGTTGTTGTTGTTGAAGTTCCTCAAACGGTAATTAGTGGTTGTTAGTAGTAGTAGTGGTAGTAGTTGTAGTGGGGTCGTAGAAGTGGAGTAGTTAGTAGTAGAAATTGTGGTAGTAGAAGTAGTGGTAGTGGTGGTAGAAGTAGTGGTAGTGGTAGTAGTAGTAGTTAGTAAAGTACACACCCAATAGACCAAAGGGTATTCATGAGTATCCAGTAAGTCTAAGTGTTGTAGTAGTAGTAATGACACAGTGAATGGTATATATATTTATTTCGTGTGTTTTTTCTTGTCAACTCTCGCTCTTTTTCCCTCTGTATCCTTCATTCTTCCTGTGCTGTCCCACCTCTTTATCACCTTACCCCTCTTCCTCAGGGTGGTCTCTCGCTCTTAATTGTATTTTCGTGTGTGTAATGTGGAGTGCAGTGTAGGCTTAGGTGGAGTTGCGACACGGAAAATGAATGGGGTCTGGGGTGGAGCGTGTGTGTGTGGTGTGTGGTGGAAGGTTAAGGTGGAGGATCGAAGGGTAACAATATGTGGTGTTGGTGGTGATGGAGATGGTGGAGGTGGTGATAGTGGTAATGGTGGTGGTGGTGATAGTGGTGGTGGTGATAGTGGTGGTGGTGATGGGGGTGGTGGTGGTGATGGTAGTGGTAGTGGTGGTGGGGATGATGGTGTTGGTGGTGGTGGCTGGGATTGACAAGTGGAAGAGTGACGTGGTGATGAATAAATGAGAGACACAAAAATGGTTAATACAGACAAGCTGACATTGTGATGACCTAGAATTTTGAACCAACATTGTAAACAAGGAAATGAATAATAGAGAGAGAGAGAGAGAGAGAGAGAGAGAGAGATTAATAGAGAGAGAGAGAGAGAGATTAATAGAGAGAGAGAGAGAGATTAATAGAGAGAGAGAGAGAGATTAATAGATAGAGTGAGAACAATCTAAAAAGAAAATGATAAAAAAATTGTAATACAGAAGCGATGAAAAGGGAAGAAAAGAATGAAGAAAATATGTCAGAATCCAATATAGAAGAGTGTTGGACAAGGAAGGAATAAGATACGAGAAGCCCAGTTTGTATTGACGTCATCCACTTCCTACTTCATCCATCTGTTCACTCATTCATCCATTTGTTCACTCATTCATCCATCTGTTCACTAATTCATCCATTTGTTCACTCATGCGTCCACTTGTTCACTCATT
>JAWQEG010007136.1:0-35463 GCA_033782935.1 Petrolisthes cinctipes
GGTGGAACATAGTAGAGGGACATGATACAATCTTTCACCTACAATGACACCTTCCCCACACAGTGTTACCAGCTCAGATGACATAAACATTTGGGGACGTGGTCGCGAATTTACGAGCTCGAGTGTACATTGTTTGACATTTGTTTTTGTTTTTTTTGTGCACTATACAACAAATGTTTATGGTCTTATGAGAGGAATGATGTTAGACAACTTTTAGTATTGCCAGAATCTGCGTTTATTTATCACTTGAGGAAACTCTTAGGAAAAGGAAATATAATACTTGTTACCATCTGAAATAAATACTGGTCATTACTGGAAATAACGGTCACTAACGGAAATAACGGTCACCAAAGAAACAACAACAAGTTAAAGGGTCGGCTCACTTGTCAGGGAAGTTGATTGGTGGACGGTCCAGGGTGTAATTGGTCAGGATTTGTGGGTAATGACTGGATGGCTCTGTCTACCTGTCAGTCCACCCACCTACTCTCCACCTGTCCACCTACCTACCCGGCACCTGCCCACCCATCTACCTACCTACCTACCTACCTACCTACCTGTCTGTCTACCCACCTACCCACCTGTCTACCTACATTCCTACCCACCCTCCCACCTACCTACCTACCTAGCCATCATCACACCCCCCTACCTACCTACCTGTCAGTTCACCCACCCACCTACCAACCTACCTACCTGTCAGTCCACCCACCTACCTACCTACCCTCCCACCTACCTACTTGTCAGTCTACCCACCTACCTGTCAGTCTACCCACCTACCCTGCACCTGTCCACCCACCTACCTTCCTACCCACCCTCCCACCTACCTACCTGTCAGTCTACCCACCCACCTACCTACCAGCGAGTCAGACCATCCATTAACCTATTCATTAACCCATCAATCCATTTACCTCCCTCCCACACACCCTTTCATAATAATAAATACCCTTTTAATATTCTGTTTAACATTCCAGCAACAACTCTACCATTTACTTACAACTTCATCCCTAAACTAATAATTTATTCATCCATTAATTTCCCATTCTATTTACGAATACACTGGTCCTTCCTCTAAATTACTGCTCTATCAAATATTCACCATACCATTCATTTCATCATTCATTTTTTCTAACAATTCACCAACCACTCTATCATTCATCTTTCTAGCAATTTTACCACTCGTCCACCTTCCTTACATATTATTGTGTGTTCTGTAAATACAATAACTAATTCATTGACCCAACTACCCAACCATCATGTAACTACGTCTATTAGCACCCACTACACCCATTCAACAACTCAACCATCTATTCAATTATTCAGTCAACCATTCAGTCAGTCGAACTATCCCATGCCTCAACCAACCATCCAACCACCACACACCACAATGCATCCCAACCAACGACTCAGTAAACCAACCACACACCACCCTGGATTTCAACCAACCACTCAACCATTTACCACTCAACTATTCAATCAACCATTCAACCAGTCGAACTTTCCCATTCTTCAACCAACCATCCACCAATCACACACCACCCTGCATCTCAACCAACCACTCAGCCAACCAACCAACCATCCAACCACACACCACCCTGCATTCAACCACACACCACCACCATGCATCCCAACCAACCACTCAGTAAACCAACCAACCAACCAACCAACCAACCACTCAACCAACCAACCAACCACTCAACCATTCAACCAGCCAACCAACCAACCATCCTGTCCTCTCATAATCCAGGCAGCCATCCGTGCGTGCTCTGCTCCCAGTCCACACCACCACACCGCGACCCTCGACTTTGGCCAACCCGTAATTAAACCCGGATTATGTAAAGGAGATTATCATAGTCTAGTAAAATATGATATACCCAACTTCTCTTGAGCCTCACCCAAGCAAAAGTAAGATCTTGCTATTTATATATTATCAGTTTGGTGGTGTTCCTGTCTGTCTGTCTACCTGGAATGTATACTGTGCCATTTTTTCCTATGCTGAAAAATGTGCCATAATTTCCTGTGCCATTTATTCCTGTGCAAAATTTTCCGGTGCAATTTTTCCGTCTGTCTGTCTACCTGCATACTTACCCTTGTCTCTCTGTCTATATTCTCTCTGTCTCTCTGTCTGTCTGGTGTCCGCCTGTCTGGTAACATTATTAACCTTTTGTTCTGTCTACATACTCGTCTGTCTGTCTCTTTGGCTACATCTGTTTGCTGTCTATTCTGATTATATTAACGATAACAAAAACAACGACAGTGATGGAAACTCTTTTTTTGTTCGCTTAAAATATTTTATCGTATGCAAATAAGAAATTTCTCATTCCATTCTAAAATATTCCACACATTTTGAAGACTAATAATTATATTTCACACACATTTTTCTCAAGACATTTTTATATAGAATTCCAGAGGATATTTTATCACATCTCAAATGTCATTATTACCTCCTGCCTTATTTCATAAAACTTTTTTCTACAGAATTATTGAATTTAACAATATTCAAAGATTTTACCGATTCATTATATATTTTTTCTAATCCCCTATTCAAAATAAAATACATTTATTTCAATAGCACTTAAAGAGGTAATAATTCTTTTTTGGTACATACATTGGAGTGTCTTGATTCCTCCAAAATATGCTAAGAAACAGGACCAGAAGAGCAAAAATAATGGTGCTCTGTTGCTTGGAATAGTTTGGAGGATTCAGTTGCTCCAGATTTACCAACACTATACTACTTCCCATACTTAAGCGTGTGAATGGTAGTGGGCGTGTGGGTGGATGTGGGCGTGTGGATGGTAGTGGGTGTGTGGGTGAATGTGGGCGTGTGGGTGAATGTGGGTGTGTGGGTGGCAGTGGGTGTGTGGGTGGATGTGGGCGTGGGAGTGTTGGTGATGGGCGTGACCTCTAAAGGTGACCCCGGGACGCCCTCACTTGACCTCTCACCTCAATTTCCTCTCTCTCCTCTCACAATCCTCGTTCACTTGGATTTGCTCTCCTTTCTCCATCTTAATTCTCCTTCCTCTTTACGTCTGATTTTCTTCACCTTACTTCGATTTCCTCCTCATTCTCCTTCTCCTCCTGCTCTTTCTTAACCTCCTCCTCCTCCTCTTTCTCCCTCCTCCTCCTCTTTCTCCTTCTGCTCTTTCTTAACCTCCTCCTCCTCCTCCTCCTCTTTCTCCTTCTGCTCTTTCTTAACATCCTCCTCCTCCTCCTCCACTTACTCCTTACTCTCTTGCTCTCCTCTTGCCGTCTCAATTTTCTCTCATCTCACCGCCTCTCTTCCTTCATCCTACTCTAGTTTCCTCCTCCTCCTCCTCCTCCTCCTCCTCCTCCTCCTCCTCCTCTTCCTCCTCCTTCTCCTTCTCCTCTCCTCCACTTCGATTTCGTGTCCTCTTTCCAATCTCAGTTTTCATGCCTCTGCCTGTGCCCTCTTCCCTCCTCTTCGATTTTCTCCCTCCTCCTCCTCTCCTTTTCCACTTTCTTTTCACTTCCAGATCCCGTCCTTCTCTTTCTTCCTTCCTTCCTTCCTTCCTTCACCCTTCTACTTTAAATTTCCTCTTCTCCTTGCACACTCTCTCTCTCTCTCTCTCTCCCTTTCACTTCATATCCACCCTCTTCCTCCCTTCCACTTCAAACCTGTTCCCCTTCCTTCTCCGTTATTCCTCTCCTCCACTTTCTTCCCCTTCTCTATCCTCTCTCTTCCTCTCCTTCAATCATCGTGGTTTCCCTTCTCTTCTCCTTCCTTCCCTTCCTTCCACAGTACTTCCATCGGCTCTCCTCTGTCTTTCTCTGCTTCCTCTCCTCTCTCTCTTTAGCGTTTTCCTACCGTCCCCTCTCTCGTTCTTCCCTCCTGCCTTCATTCTAGTATTCTATATATTTTTTTTTTCGTCTCCTCATCCACTCACATTCTGCCTGCCTTTCTTCCACCCAACCATCCGACAGACTCAAATATTTCACCAACTATCCATCACTATCCACTTAACTATCCCATAAAAAAAAACAGCATTATGTTCATCCATCCATCCATCCATCCATCCGATTAACCCTTCACCTATTCATTCATTCATTCATTCATCCATTCATCCATCCAGCCACACAATTGATTAACCTTTCACCTATTCATTCATCCATCCATCCATCCAGCCACACAATTGATTAACCTTTCACCTAGTCAGTCAGTCAGTCATTCATCCATCCATCTATCCATCCAAAAAAATCATCTTCTCACCCAACTTTCTATCCAACCATAGAACTTTCTCCTAACTTTGAACAGTCCCAATCAATCATCCATCCAACCTATACAGAATAAACTATATATACCAACCAGTGATCACTCAACCATCCTATATTATTTTAAGGAGGTAGTACTGTGTTGGTAAATCTGGAGCAAATGAATCCTCCAAACTATTTTCAGCAACAGAACACCATTATTTTTGTTCTTCTGGTCCTGTTTTTTGTTGGCATACTTTGGAGGAATCAAGGCACTCCAATATACCAAAAGTGTGTTACTACCCCCTTAATCCCCCCTGCTGCAGTTCACCACACATACATACACAACAACAAGCGTCCAGCTGTATCGACCAACACAAAGACCTCACAAAATGAAATAACAGACCCGTTTAATTGCAGCAAAGGATTACTAGACTTGTTTATCAAAGTCAAGGTCGGTCAGTCGGTCGGTCGGGAAACATGATTGTGCGACTCGACGATTCAATACCATGCACGCTGTTTAAGGGAGATAAGCGAGTCCTTCAAATATTGCCACGAAACACCACCTATAGGGAAGGCGTGAGTGAGTTTCGTGGCATGGTTAGTAGGAATCAGAAGGCTCCTAATTTCATACACGATCACAGGCTCCTAAAATGCTAGAATAATAAAGATAAGATATGTTACTCTAGTGGTTCATATAATGGAGGTTAGGAAATGTAACTCTATTGTGAATTGGTGAAGGAGATGAGGAAGATTTATTGACAAAATTTCGCTTCTGCTTCTTCAGTTCATAGGCAGAAACGTAGTCAACAAAGTGTTTTCTTCTCCTTCTCAAAATTATACGGTGTTGTTGTTCCTTATTCATTCATTCAAGCTAGTGCATATTATACTCCTATTGGAAACTATTTAATACTACACAAACTAAGGGGTATAAACTGGGTGAGAGATTGTTGCTATTGTTGTTATTGTTTGATGTTGTTGTCATGAACTTCGTGTTGTTGTATCTTATCAGGGGAACATCAAACGCGACACTACCGCCTCTTCAGTACATTATAAACTCACATACGTGCGCAAACACACATACTGACGGACGCAAACGTACTACAATATACACTTCAACATACACATACACACATACTGACGGATGCACACATACTAATACACACGACTCGGTGGTGTTGTGGTTAGCGCGCTCAGCTCAAATCCGAGCTGAGAGGGCCCGGGTGGAGACAATTTGGGGTTGTTTCTTTAAACATGTAACCCCTGTTCTCCTAGCAGAGAATAGGTACGGGACGTAAGTCGAGGAGTTGTGACCTCGCTATCCCGGTGTGTGAAAAGGTTCCAGCCTTACCCAAAGATCGGTCACTAAGAGCTCTGAGCTCATTCCGGGAGGGTAACACTTGGTGAGGACGTGTCCAGCACGTGATCAAGACCAGGTGAAACAAAAAACAAAATCAAACTTCAACATACACATACACACATAGATATCATTATATATACATACTGTACACACACATACACACAGTTATTGATGCACACAAACATACTAATACATACACACACACACACACACACACACACACACACACACAGATATAATTATATTTACATACACACAGATATCATTATACTTACACACACACACACACACACACACACACACACACACACACACACACACACACACATGTACAAAAAGATAAGCAAACATACTACAATACACATACAAAATTAATACACACATAGATAACATTATATTACACACACACACACACACACACACACACACACAAACATAAATTGAAATATCGCCTGATTCTTGTAACACGATACACATAATGATTCAACCAGCGATATGGAAACGGTCCTTACGCCCTTCATGCCTTCAAACCCAGCATCATCAAAAGGGTATATACCTTAGCAACACAATGACGCCTCAGTACAAGAACGGCTTAAGGGGGTGCAGGAGTAGGGGAAAGGCTTGGGGGAGGACTTGGGGGGTGCAGAAATAGGGGGACAGGCTTGGGGTGGGTAGAAAGCCTGTCCCCTATTCCCGCACCCCCCTAAACCCCCCCCCTCCCAAGCCTGTCCCCCTACTCCCGCACTTCCCAAAACCCCCCGCACCCCCTAAACCCCCCCCCTCCCAAGCCTGTCCCCTTATTCCCGCACCCCCTTAAGGAAGATTGATTGATTGATTTATATTAGGTGCCGCAACAGCGAGGTCATATAGCGCCAGAGAAAGGTGATAGAGAGGTGTGACAGCAAGCAGGAAGGAAATAAAATGAAAAGAGGGACAGTACCAATACGGGAAGGAGTTAGTTTCGTGCCATGGTCAGGAGAAATCAGAGCCTCCAATTTTCATACACGATCACAGGGTCCCATGCAGTGTTGGTAAATCTGGAGCAACTGATTCCCTTCAAACTATTCCATGCGACAACAGACCACCATTATTTTTATTCATATGTTCCTGTTTCCTGACATATTTTTGGACGAATCAAGATGCTCTAATGTACCCAAAAATATATTATCCACTTAAATACACTTTGAACGACGGGGGTGGGGGGTTTGGGGGGTGGGGGGTTTGGGGGGTGGGGGGTTTGGGGGGTGGGGGGTTTGGGGGGTGGGGGTTTGGGGGGTGGTGGGTTTGGGGGTGGGGGGTTTGGGGGTGGGGGGTTTGGGGGGTGGTGGGTTTGGGGGGTTGGGGGGTTTGGAGGGGGTTGGGGGGTTTGGATGGGGTTGGGAGGTTTGGGGGGTTTGGAGGTGGTTGGGAGGTTTGGGGGGTTTGGAGGGGGGTGGGGGTTTTGGAGGGTGGGGGATGGGGGGTTTCTCTTCACATAACACTCGTCTGGTGTTAGTCTATGTATTATCATTTATGTCCTAATGTCGTCGTTGTATATGGGTTATTTTAAATGGGATTTTATGGGTTATTCTTGTGATCAAACTGGAGGGTTACTGATTGTTCCTAAATATACCATTAAATATATCCCGTATTGGTAACAGTGATGTAAGCAGTTTTCAGGATTAACAAACAAACAAACAATAACAAACGCATCCCGTATTGGTAACAGTGATGTAAGATGTTTCCTAGCTGGCATAACAAACAAACAAAAAAATAAATAATAACAAACACATCCCGTATTGGTAACAGTAATGTATGCAGGTATCTGGCAAAAAAAAAAAAAAAAAAATTCTCAGGTTGGTTTAAGGATGAACAACACACGAGCCTTCTCATACGCCCCTCTGGTCCGGAAGGTCTCAATTACACGGCTCACTTTAATAACGCCGTCAAAGGGGTGTGGGAAAGGCCAGCCTCAACATTATATTATGAGGCGTTTTATCAAAGAGAGGCTGGGCATATCGAACCAAACAAAAACACCTCTCTGGCTTCTTCCCCTACTCGAATACACATACAGTTCATTAGTAATTCCTCCAGCTACTGTGAAATTGGGATGTAGGTCTGTGCTTGGGTAGGAAACTGGAAAGGACTTTTTATTTCCCCTATTCGAACAGTTCATTCTTAATTCTTCCAGCTACTGTGAAATGTAACTCTTATTGGGACGTAGCCCAGGTCTGTGGTTGGGTGGGAAACTGGAGAAGGACTTTTTATTTCCCCTATTCAAACACACAGTTCATTCTTAATTCTTCCAGCTACTGTGAAATTGAACTCTTGTTGGGATGTACAGTCTGACAATGATACACGTACCCCACCCGCGTTCAGTTACTCGCAGTTTTAGCTGGTAAAATCTGGAGTAGTAAGCAGGGTTATCTTACAGTGATTGTTATTGGTCGATCTAATATCTGCTGTAAGATACCCCTGCTTTCTACTCCAGATTTTACCAGCTAAAACTGCGATTAACTGAGCGAGGGTGGGGTACGTGCATCATTGTCAGACTGTACACTCGCAATCCAAAATATGTAGGCCTATCCATGTTTGCTTCGAATAGCCTGATCGAGTATTAAGCGAGCTCAAGCAATTATGAAACAAGATAAGCGTTGCAATTGATTCACAAGTATGTCAAATGATTCGAAACTTCAACAAGACCTGGATATAAATTTTGGATTGCGAGTGTACAGTCGGCGGCAAAAGTCCTGTCGCCTCACTTGCTTCACCGAGGCACACAATGTTCATAGACTCGAGATTATTAAGTGTTGAAAACGTGTGTATTTCTTGAGTCCATGAACACTGCGTGTCTCGGTGAAGCAGGTGAGGCGACAGGACTTCTGCCGCCGACTGTACAGTCACGAGCACTAATAAGTATTCAGGTGTGCATCGAATGCCTAGAGACAGTAAATAAATGCACAATAAGATCTCCATTAGCATTAGTTCGTTGGTGAGTTGGACTGCTCAAAGTTTCAACCAAAGTTGTATACTTATTAGTGCTCGTGAATGTAAGTCTGTGGTTGGATAGGAAATTGGAGGAGGACTTTTTACGCCCCCTATTCATATAGTTCATTCTTAATTCTTCCAGCTGCTGTGAAATTGAACCCTTATTGGGATGCAGATGTGTGGTTGGGTGGGAAACTGGAGGAGGACTTTTACTTCCCCTATTCATACAGTTCATTCGTAATTCTTCCAGCTGCTGTGAAATATAACCCTTATTGGGGTGTAGCCTAGGTCTGCGGTTGGGTAGGAAACTGGAGGAGGGCTTTTTATTTCCCCTATTCGAATACACAGTTCATTCTTAATTCTTCCAGCTGATGTGAAATTGAACCCTTATTGGGATGTCAGTCTGTGGTTGGGTAGGAAACTGTGAGGAGGACAACCTACTCCTGCAGACTATACCAGGAAACAGTATTCGAGAAGGGGATCTGTTTTGTAGCATAGTTTGGAGGATTCACAAGCGTCCAATTCGCCCACAGTATACAGTAGAATACAGCCTTCAACACCGGCTGACGTCATGTATATCATTATTCCCTAACTAGGACCAAGCTATTGCCTCGTCGAAAGGAAGTAATATATTGACGTCTAAAGGTTAATATTTCCTAGATTTAATTAACTCATAAACAGCAGCTTTTGCCTCTCGTTAACATGGACTGAGTAAAAACAAGACAATTTAATACGAGGCAAGAATGCTTAATATCTTGTTAATACATACAGACTAACACAAAACAATTTAATACGAGGCTAGAATGCTTAATCTCTTGTTAATACACACAGACTAATACAAAACAATTTAATACGAGGCTAGAATGCTTAATATCTTGTTAATTAATATACACAGACTAACACAAGACGATTTTTTATACCACTAGAATTTCCATCGTCAAATTTCAACCATCGGGAAGAGAAAGGTGTTTACTACAGTATTTGGGTTTTGGTAATCATGGTATATATATATTTGTTATTGCTATTGATGGACTCAGTTACAAGGACATTAATTAAGGGGAGATTCTCTTGTTGGTGAATTGGAGTGTTACTGATTCCTCCAACCTATGCCAAGAAACAGATCCATTATATTAGTAACATTAAGATCGTCTGTTTTCCGGCATAGTTTGGAGGAATCAGTAGCCTTCCAATCAATTCACCAACAAGAGAATCTCCCCTGAACTAGAGATAATTATGAACCTTACAATTTCTCTACTCTAATAAGAATCTTAATTAAGGGAGCCTGTGATGTAGTCAGAAAAATTGGAGGTGAGTGAGTCCTTCCAATTTTACCACGAAACAACACCCATATGGAAGGAGCTTGTTTCGTGGCATAGTCAGGAGGAATCAGAAGCAATGGCTGGTACAGTACGATGAATCCACAGCCATTACAACCATCGTATCGGATATCGTCATCACCAAGGCCATGCATGATCTTCTGTATATGCCTACATTATTATTATTATTGGTCTTTCAGGCATCTCGAATGAATTGTTACTTGATTCTCTTTCCTAGTTTTCTTTTGGTTGTGGAAAGCATAATATTAGGAAGGACAATAGGAGCAAAGATGAACTGATATCTGAACCTGTCTTTTTTTTTTGTTTTTTTCTTAGCAAAGCTTGTAGATATTCAGTAATTTCAACTTCGCTCATAACATTCATTACAACCATCTGATCATAACAACATTCATTACAACTAACTTATCATAACACGACATTTATTACA
Organism: Petrolisthes cinctipes; assembly: GCA_033782935.1. NCBI lineage: Eukaryota > Metazoa > Arthropoda > Malacostraca > Decapoda > Porcellanidae > Petrolisthes > Petrolisthes cinctipes. Next base: position 10,295 of record JAWQEG010007136.1, read on the forward strand.
ACCATCATAACAACACAACATTCATTACAACCATGTTATCATAATAACACAACATTCATTACAACCATTTTATCATAACATAACATTCATTACAACCCTCATAGCATAACATAACATTCTTTACAACCATCTTATCATAACAACATAACATTCATTACAACCATTTAATCATAACAACATAACATTCATTACAACCATCTTATAACAACATAACATTCATTACAACCATCTTATAACACAACATTCATTACAACCATCTTATAACACAACATTCATTACAACCATCTTATCATAAAAACAAAACATTCATTACAACCATCATAACAACATAACATTCATTACAAACATCTTATCATAACAACATAACATTCATTACAACCATCTTATATCAACACAACATTCATTACAATCATCTTATCATAACAACACAACATTCATTACAACCATCATAACAACATAACATTCATTACAACCATCTTATCATAACAACATAACATTCATTACAACCATCATAACAACATAACATTCATTACAACCATCTTATCATAACAACACAACATTCATTACAACCATCATAACAACACAACATTCATTACAACCATCTTATCATAACAACACAACATTCATTACAACCATCATAACAACACAACATTCATTACAACCATCTTATCATAACAACACAACATTTATTACAACCATCTTATCATAACAACACAACATTCATTACAACCATCATAACAACACAACATTCATTACAACCATCTTATCATAACAACACAACCCTCATAACAACACAAAATTCATTACAACCATCTTATCATAACAACACAACATTCATTACAACCATCTTATCACAAAAATTTAACATAACATTCATTACAACCATCATAACATAACATTCATTACAACCATCTTATCATAACAACATAACATTCATTACAACCATCTTATCATAACAACAAAATATTCATAACAACACAACATTCATAACAACACAACATTCATAACAACATAACATTCATTACAACCATCTTATCATATCAACACAACATTCATTACAACCATCTTATAACAACACAACATTCATAACAACCATCTTATCATAACAACACAACATGCATTACAACCATCTTATCATAACAACATAACATTCATTACAACCATCTTATCATATCAACACAACATTCATTACAACCATCTGATAACAACACAACATACATTACAACCATTTTATCATAACAACACAACATGCATTACAACCATTTTATCATAACAATATTTCCTGAGGCTGCAAACTCGACATTTTACATAAAGATGAATCACCACAATGTCCTCATCTGGGGTCATATGTTTCAAGGTCTAACAAGCGACGTCTACCAGTGTGTACAGTCGGCAGCATAAGTTCGCTTCATTTCCACCCAGCGTAAGAATGAGCCTAACGTTGCTGCTGCTGCTGTAACACTATTTATATAAAGGCAGAGATGACGGACATACTTCTCATGTGGTAAATTACATATGTTGTCAGAATAGAAACTGGTTCAGAATGCAACTTTATTTGGTCATATGAGCATTAGTAAATACATTCGCAATCCAAAATTTGTATCCAGGTCTTGTTGATGTTTCGAATCATTAGACATACTATTGAACAACGCTTATCCTGTTTCATATTTGCTTGAGTTCGCTTAATGCTCGATCATGGTAATAGAAGCAAGCCTGGAAACATATTTTGGATTGCGAATGTATATATGGGATGGACGCGTATATATTTTTGCTGCCGACTGTACCTTGCCTAAAACTCTGTACCTCTTTACATACTAAGTCCACATTTAAAAAGACTATTTGCATAAAGTCCTCAACGAGTAACATTTTACATTTTCTCTTCCACAGATACGAAAAGGAAGGAAGGAAGGAAGGAAAGGTAATGTCGAGAGTATATGCATTTCTTGTATAAACAGTGTAGACATCACTATTATTATGCTATATAATCATAAAATAAAAACTGATTGAGTGTAATATGAGGTTTAGTCGACGTGGGAATAAAGTAGAGAATAGAGTAGTGAAGAAGTAGGGAATAAAGTAGGGAAGAGTGTAGGGAATAAAGTAGAGAATAGAGTTGTGAAGAAGTAGGGAATAAAGTAGTGAGGTGTGTGATTGAGTGTAATATGAGGTTTAGTCGACGTGGGTGGTGTATATATGTAAGCTGCAAAAATGTCCCAATCAATTTTCATTCTCAATTATGAACAATGGGATTCGAAAATTGTGTTGTCCTTTACCACCAGAGGTCATTGTTATCACGTGGCTTGTTGGTGAAGCTTTAGTTTATTTTACGAAACACATGCAAACAGGTCTCTCTTGGGAACTCTATATGGTACAATCACGAGTACTAATAAGTATCCAGGTGTGCTTCCAATACCTAAAGACAGTAAATAAATGCATAATAAGATCTCCATTGGAATTATACTTCGTTGGTGAATTGGACTGTTCAAAACCTCAACCAAAACTGTATACTTACTAGTGCTCGTGACTGTACAATGCTCCACAGTTATACATGATTGGGAGAGAAGGAAGAATAAGGTGACTGAAATGGGAGAAGGAGGAGGAGGGGGAAGGAAAATAGACAAGATAATGATGATGGATGATGGAGAGGTGAGAAAGAGAAATAAGATACATGGAATGGAGAAGGAGAGAAGGTAATTGGGAGGGAGGGGGGAAGGTAAAGGGAAGAGGGGGAAGGGAGGGGGGGAAGGTAAGGGTGATGGAGGAAGGGAGCTAGGAGATGAGCTTGGAGGAGACGACACTGGGATGGAGGAAAAAGGAATATTGCTAAAAAAAAAAAATGAATATAAAAATGAATATGATAATCAGGGTGTAACATGGTAGTAGGGAAAAGGGGGATGGGGATGGGAATGACAGGGACGAATGGCACGAGATGTAGATTAAGGAAGAGGTGGGAGACAAGGATGTGGAAGAGGGGAGAGAGAGAGAGAGAGAGAGAGAGAGAGAGAGAGAGAGAGAGAGAGAGAGAGAGAGAAAGAGAGAGAGAGAGAAGGGCTGGAATGAAGGGTGGAGTATGGAAATGAGGCTGTTGAGCTCGAGTTTAACCCAGGGAAGAGACGAAGACGAAGATGAATAGAAGAGGAAGAAAAGTAAGAGTAAGACGAGGAGGAGGAGAGAAATGACAAGACAATAAAAGGCTGGTTTATATAATGTCTTTTGTATGTGTGTTGCTCACGTACGGAAAGCCATATAGTATAGAGTAGATGACTTCATAATCGGATAGCCCAATGTGAATCAGGTTATTTCTCCTGTTTCCTAAGGGGTCTGTTCTTGAGAGAAGGGATATTAGCATTTCATTTTCTGTCGTTGTCGTGTCTACCGTACTGTACCGGTTGTGAATTCAAGGTATGATTAGAAAACTTCGTAATCATCCCCCTATAGTACTACTTTACAATATTAATTCAGGTATAGTCGGCAGTATAAGTTCGCTTCATTTCCACCTACGTATGTATGAGCTATATTGATATTTTAACACAATTTGAATGCAGATGAGACATATATACTTCACATATGGTAAATTACACATGTTTTTAAGATAGAAATTGGTTCAAAATGCAACTATCTGGTCATATTATTAGCATTATTAAGTACATGAGGTGGACGCGAATTTATGCTGTCGGCTGTACATGTTCCGTAAAAGGAAAGTGAATGAAATAGGAAAGAACCAAATTAGACTTTACTAAATGGATTCTGAATTAAGGACCCTGGGATCGTGTATGGGAATTGAATGAAGACTTCTGATTCCTCCTGATTATGCCACGAAACACGCTTCTTCCATATAGGTGATGTTTCTTGGCAATATTTGAAGGATTCGTTTACCTCCAATTTTCTGACTACAACACAGGGTCCCTTAAGGTGGTAATTCTTTATTGGTACATTGGAGTGCCTTGACTCCTCCAAAGTATGCTAGGAAACAGAACCAGAAGAGCAAAAGTAATGGTGTTCTGTTGCTTGGAATAGTTTGGAGGATTCCGTTGCTCCAGATTTACCAACACAAAATTTCCCCCTTAATGGTAACTGTGGGAGTTTACCAGATGTTGTGACCATAGAGTACTTTAATTATTTTCTCCACTTTTCTCTCATCTTTGTCGTAATAGGATTTTTAATAAGCCGCAGTCTCACTCACAAGCAATGTTTTATTGAATAATTTAATTGTGTGCCACCAAAAAAATAATTCAAATAGACTACTTCATTTCAATATTTAAGTCCTTGTTGTAAGTCTGTGAAATTTACATACTGTCTGATGCAACACCTCGTAACACAGTGTAAACAGTCATTGTAACTTTTTATAGCTTCGTTCCGTCGTAGCTTTATGATGAAAATTTTTGTAGGACCGTGTAAAGAGGTAATTAATTACTTTTTATTTACATCCCTGGTAATTCTCTGTCATATTACTTTGCTTGGGGTCACATTCCTAGTCAGACCCGAAGGAATAAAATACTATACCACACGTGTCACCCTCGTAGGTCGTCATCCTTTTCTAACGAATCCGATGACAGGCTTTGAAAATTGATTACGAATGCCACAAATCCGATTGCAGTTGCTGCACCCGGCGGCCGTAATTTGGGAGATTTAGGAGGTAAAATCCTGTAGGCGAACTGAGGGGTTACTTATTCCTCACAACTATAGCACATAAAAAAAGAATACGAAGGAATATAAAAAATAATAAAAAAATAAAATTCTAACAAGTAAAACAGTAAACAAAACAATATGTAAATGAATATATGAATAATTTAATAAGTAAGTACTAAATTTTCTTAAGTACTTCAGGATACGAAGAGAGTATCAGTCTGTTGGTAGCATAACCTGGAGGAATCATTAGTATGTATCAAAATATACATTCATTTGAAAGTATAGTTATAGAACAACACCGTATGAGGAGGAACTTTTATCGAAGACGTTTCACTACTGACCTGAAGAAAGAAGCCACGAAATGTCATCCATAAAGGCTTCTCTTCCTCCTCCTCCTGAGATGATGATGATGTTGTTCTTTAAGGGACCCTGTGATGTTGTCAGAAAATTGTAGGTAAATGAATCCTCCAAACACTGCCCCGAAACACCACCCATATGGAAGGAGCTTGTTTCGTGGCATAGTTTGCAGGAATCAGAAGCCTCCAATTATCATACACGATCACAGGGTCCTTAAAAGGGGAACAATCTCAGCATTTCTCAGCAACCTGGAGGCTCCTCGCTCCTTCAAAGTATGCAAGAAAACAGGGTCTATATCGAATGAATCGGTTTCGTGGCATAGAGTGGAGACATCATTAAACCTTTCATTTCGCCCCTCCACATAAGTTGATCCTCTTAATTAACCAAACTCTACTACACTCTACCTACCAACTTTAGCATAGAAGTTAGTTAGTTACTGACTGACTGACTGACTTACTGACTGTCTGGACGGAGGGAGTAAAAATATATCACCTACCCACTTTAGCATACGACTGACTGACTGGCTGACTGACTGATTGACTGGAGGGAGTAAGAATGTCTCTTACCAACTTTAGCATACGAGTGACTGAGTGACTGACTGGTTGAATGACTGACTGACTGGATGGAGGGAGTAAGAATATGGCACCTACCCACTTTAGTATAAGACTGACTGACTGACTGACTGACTTACTGGCAATGTGGCAGCTGGTGTTGGGTGTCGTCTTTGTAGCAGTATAATATTACAGCCCCCTTACCTTCTCTCTGTCTACAACACCCCTTACTTCTCTCTGTCTACAACCCACCTTACTTCTCTCTGTCCACAACCCCCTATACTTCTCTCTGTCTACAACACCTTTACATACTTCTCTTTGTCTAAAAAACCTTTACTTCTCTCTGTCTACAACACTTTTTACATATTCCTCTCTGTCTACAACACCCTTACATACCTCTCTCTGTCTACAACACCTTTTCTACTCTTTATCTACAACTCCCCCCTTTACTACTCCTTATCTACAACTCCCCCCTATACTTCTCTATCTACAACCCCCCCCCCCTTTACTTCTCTTTATCTACAACCCCCCCCCTTTACTTCTCTTTGTCTACAACACTTTTTACATACTCCTCTGTCTACAACCCCCCTTTACTTCTCTGTCTACAACCCCCCTTACTACTCTTTATCTACAACTCCCCCCTATACTTCTCTTTATCTCTTTGTCTACAACACTTTTTACATACTCCTCTGTCTACAACCCCCCTTTACTTCTCTGTCTACAACCCCCCTTACTACTCTTTATCTACAACTCCCCCCTATACTTCTCTTTATCTCTTTGTCTACAACACTTTTTACATACTGCTCTGTCTACAACGCCCCTGTTACTTCTCTTTGTCTACAACTTGGCCCATTTCTCTCCGTGTCTTGAGATCCTCCAAGCCTCAACCCCCACACAACTTTCCTGGTCTAGCCTTCTTCTTTCCTTCCTTCCTTCATTCTTTCTCTTTTTCTTTCCCTGTTGCTTCGTTTCTTCTTTCCTTCCTTCATATATTCTTTCTTTCCCTGTTGCTTCATTTATTCCTGCCTTCCTTCATTCCATCTTTCCTCTTCCTTCATTCCTCGACATTCCAAGTTCCTTAATTTCTTCTTTCCCTCTCTTTTCGTTCTCTCATTCCTTCCTTCCTTCTTTCTTTTACAGTTGCTTCAACCTTCTTTCTTTCTTTTCCTGTTCCTTCATTTCTTCTTTCCCTCTCTTTTCGTTCTCTCATTCTTTATTTATCTATTTATTTCCCAGTTCCTTCATCCTTCTCTCTTTCTTTCTTTTCCAGTTCCTTCATTCCTTCTTTCCCTCTCTTTTCGTTATCTCATTCCTTCATTCCTCCCCATTCCAAGTTCCTTCATTTGTTCTTTCTCTCTCTTTTCGTTCTTTCCTTTCTTTCTTTTCTTGTTCCTTTATTTCTTTCCCTCTCTTTTCGTTCTCTCATTTATTCCGCCTCTTCCCCAATTCCTTTATTTCTTCATTCCATCTCTTTGTTCCCTCCATCCTTACCTTCCAAGTTAATTCGTTTTTTGTCATTTTATCTATTCATTACTTCCTGTTCATTATTCTTTTTCTTCCCTCTCTCTTTTTTTTTATTATAATCTTTCCGTTTCTCGTTGCCGCCTTCCATTTATCTTTTCCATCCTTTTCTCTTTCCTCTTTCGTTTCTGTAATTCTCTCTCCTCAATGTTTCTCCTCCCTCCTCTACTCCCTACCTTAATTTCTCTTCTTCCTCCCTCTATTCTTTCCTTTATCCTTCTCTCCTCATCCCTACATCCTTCTCTGTCTCCCTCCTTCATTCCCCTTCCCTCCTCTGTTCCTTTCCTACCTCCCTCCTCAATTTCTCTCCCTCCCTCCTCCATATTTCTCCCTCCCTCCTCCATATTTCTCCCTCCCTACCTCCTCAATTTCTCTCCCTCCCTCAATATCTCTCCTTAATTTCTCTTCCTCCCTCCTCAATTTCTCTCTCTTCTCCTCAATTTCTCTCTCTCCTCCTCAATTCCTCTTCCTCCATGCTTCCATTTCTCTCCCTTCCTCTCTCAATTTCTCTCCCTCCGTGCCCCATTCCTCTCCCTCCCTCCACCATTCCTCTCCCTCCCTGCTTCCATTCCTCTCCCTCCCTCCTCAATTTTTCTCCATTCTTCTCTCAATTTCTCTCTCTCCTCCTCAATTCCTTTCCCTCCCTCTCCCTCCCTCCTCCATATTTCTCCCTCCCTCCTTCCCTTCCTCTCCCTCCCTGCCTCCATTCCTCTCTCTCCCTCCCTGCCTCCTCAATTTCTCTCTCTCCTCCTCAATTTCTCTCCCTCCCTCCTTCCCTTGACTGCGACACCGACGAGGCGGCCACTAAGATGAGTTTAATCCTCTTTCCCTCCCTTCTCTACCTCCCTATCTCTCTCTCTCCTTCCCTTTCTCCCTTCTCTCGCCCTCCCTCTCTCTCCTCTCATTCCCTCTTCCTCTCTCTCCTTCCCTTTTCCCTCTCTCTCTCTCTCTCTCTTCATTCATTCGTTATCTCCTCCTCGGCTTTCCTTCATTCGTTCCTCTTCATCTCCCTTTCTTCATCTGTTTTCTCTTTCTATCCCTCCCTTTATTCGTTCCTTATACTTTTCCCTTCCTTCATTTATAGCTTTCGTCTCTTCCTTCACTATTTTCTTTCATTGTCTCCCTAACTTTGTGTGTGTGTATGTGTGTGTGTTTTATTTTTCTGTGGTCAATAAACTATCTATCTATCTATCTGTGTGAATGTGTATGTGTGTGCATATGTATGTGTGTGTGTATGTGCATGTATGTGTGAGAGCGTGTATATGTGCATGTGCGTGTGTATGTGTGAGAGTGTGTATGTGTGTGTGTGTGTGTGTATGTCCATGTGTGTGTGTGCGTGTATGTGTGAGAGCGTGTATGTGTGTGTGGGTGTGGGTGCGTGTGTGTGTGGGTGTGTGTGTGTGTGCTAGTGGTGACGCGGAACTCAATTACGGGCTTGAAACCTATATCCAAAATCGTAATATGAATTCCTTTCGCTCTCTCTCTTCCCTTCCTTCATTCGTTCGTGTCTCCATCTCCTTCCTTCGTTGCTCTATTTCTCCTCCCTCTATTTCTTCATTCGTTCGTTTCTCTATCTCCTTCCTTCCTTCGTTGCTTTGTCTCTCCTCCCTCTCTTCCTTCATTCGTTCGTGTTTCTATCTCATTCCTTCCTTTTATGTTCTGTCTCTCCTCCCTCTCTTCCTTCATTCGTTCGTGTTTCTATCTCATTCCATCTTTCTTTGATCTGTCTCTCCTCCCTCTCTTCCTTCATTCGTTCGTGTTTCTATTTCCTTCCTTCGTTGCTCTGTCTCTCCTCCCTCTCTTCCTTCATTCACTCGTTTCTCCATCTCCTTCCTTCCTTCCTTCTTTGATCTGTCTCTCCTCTCTCTCCTTCCTTTGTTCGCTTTTCCATCTCCTTCCTTCTATGTTCTGTGTCTCTTCTCTCCTCCTATTTCGTCTTCCTTCCATCCATTCATCATCCTTATTCCTCTCTTCCCTTCGTATCACTTTCATTATTCCTCTACTCTTCCCTACTTCCTTCATTTATTTCTTCTTCAGTCCTACCATATTCTGTCTTTCCTTTCATTCTTCCATATTCTATTTTTTTTTCTCCTTCCACCATCTTTACTACAGTATTTCTTATTTATTATTTTCTTATCATTTCTTCTTCCTTCCTCCCTTCCTTCCTTCCTTTCTTGTCTCCATATTTTATCATCTCTTCTTCCTTCCTTATATCCTTCCTATCTCCCTTCTATCCTTCCTATCTTCTTTCTATCCTTCCTATCTTCCTTCTATCCTTCCTTCTCCCCTTCCTATCTTCCTTCTATCATTCCCATCTTCCTTCTATCCTTCCTATCTTCTTTCTATCCTTCTTATCTTCCTTCTATCCTTCCTATTTCCCTTCTATCCTTCCTATCTTCCTTCTATCCTCCCTATCTTCCTTTTATCATTCCTATCTTCCTACTATCCTTCCTATCTTCTTTCTATCATTCCTATCTTCCTTCTATCCTTCCTATCTTCCTTCTATCCTCCCTATCTTCCTTTCATCCTTCTTATCTTCCTTCTATCCTTCCTATCATTCTTCTATCCTTCCTATCATTCTTCTATCCTTCCTATCTTCCTTACCTCCCTTAATTCACTATACTATATTAAATCATGAATAATACCTCTTCCCATTCCTCCTCCTCCCTACTCTTACCCTCTTCTCTCCTCCTTCCTTTATCACCTTCTTTCATATTCGTCCTTCCTTTAATCATTACTTTTTAAAATAATTCAATATTTTTCAACCCCTCGACTTTCTTTTTATATTTTCAGTATTGCTCACCTCACCAATTTTTCTTTCATTCCCTTTTATCACCTACAGTATTTTTTTATTCATTCTTTTTGTTCTTTCTTTTATCACGTGTTTCTTTCATTCCCACTTCCTCCCTTTTCTTTCCACTTTTCACACTGTTTTTTTTTTTTTCATTAATTTCTCTTTACACAAGCGTTTTTTTTTCTGTCTTTAATTTTCTCTCTCTATTTTATAATTAAGTCTTCTTTTTTCCCTCTCTTTTCCTTCTTCCATTTTCCCCTTCCTCCTTCTTCCATTCTTTCTTCCCCGGAAATTAATAAACTTTTGTAAGAGGAATTACTTCAGCCATTATCACCACCACTATAACCAACATTATCACCACTACAACCAACATTATTATCACCACTACAACCAACATTATCACCACCACAACCAACATTATTATCACTACTACCAACATTATTATCACTACTATAACCAACATTATCACGCCCCTATAACCAACACCACCACTACAACCAACATTATCACCACTACTTCAACCAACATTATTATCACTACAACCAACATTATCACCACCACTACAACCAACATTATTATCACTACAACCAACATTATCACCACCACTACCAACATTATCACCATCACCATTACAACCAACATAATCATATCCAACATTAATACCACTACAACCAACATTATTATCACTACAACCAACATTATTTCCACTACTATAAACATTATTACCACTACCAACATTATCACCACCACTACAACCAACATTATTATCACTACAACCAACATTATTTCCATTACTATAAACATTATTACCACTACCAACATTATTACCACCACTACAACCAACATTATTATCACTACAACCAACATTATTATCACGACAACCAACATTATTATCACTACTATAAACATTATTACCACTACCAACATTATCACCACCACTACAACCAACATTATCACAACCACTACAACCAACATTATTACCATCACCACTACAACCAACATTATCATCACCACCACTACTACCAACAATATCACCACTACTACAACCAACATTATCACCATCACTACTATTACCAACATTACCACCACCACCACCACCACCACCACCACCACTACTACTAACTACATCACCACTATAACCAACATTATCACAACCCCTATAACCAACACCACCACTACAACCAACATTACCACCACTACCACCACCACAACCAACATTACCAACACTTCTTCTTTGGACTTTACTACCCCCACAAAGACCACTACTGCTACCAACATTACCACCACCACCACCACCACCACCACCACAACAACAACTCCTACCAATATTACCACTACCACCACTAGACGACCATCACAAATACCACTAACAACATTATCACCACCACTATACCCTAAATACCACTACAACACTATAAAAACATTCCCGTCACCTCTGTCCTTCCCACCACCAGTACCACCACAACAACCACACACACACACACACACACACGCCCACACTCACTTCTAATCAATAGCTTTGCACCAATACGCCCCTTTCCCTGGATTACTGCTCTTGATTTTGGTAGTTGGAGGTAGTCGTTGTGGTACTAGTAATGGTGGTAATGGTTGTGGTAGTAACAAGTATTCATTCCAGCTGTGGTTATGGAATAGAGGTGGTAGTGGTGGTAGCAGATGTGGTGGTGGAAGATGTGGTGATACTGGTGGTGGTAGTGGTGTGGTAGTGTTGTTGGTAGTAGTGTGGTAGTGTAGTGTAGTAGTGGTAGTAGTGTAGTGGTGACGTCAGTGTAGTGGTGGTATTAGTGTAGTGTTAGTGTCGTCAGTGTAGTAGTGGTAGATGTGGCACTGGTACTGGAGTATAGTTGGTATTGGTACTGGAAGATGTAGGCGTTCTAGTTATCACCACTGTTATAATGGCATATTGGTAGTGGTGGGTGTGTTGTTGCATGGTGGTGATAAAAGAATATACCGGTACTTCAAATAATGGTCTTACATACAGAGTTCTCACTAGGGAGGGTTGGTTAAAGTCATGAAGTCCATCCACACTCTGGTTTATGGTCCCGAGGAAGGGGTGAGCAGCGGCATGGCAAGAAGTGGACAGTCAATGAAACGTGTGTGTAGCTTTGCGTCTGTGAACTCCTGACCCCTATACGCAACGAATGAAAACTTTTAGCATTTTCCTGAACACCAGACTAATTTTGAAGGGAATGTACAACCACGAACACTAATAAGTATCCAGGTGTGCTTCGAGTACCAAGAGACAGTAAACAAATGCACAATAAGATCTCCCTTGGAATTATTTAGTTGGTGTATTGGACACTTCAAAGCTTCACCCAAAGCTGTATACTTATAAGTGCTCGTGACTGTACTTCTGATATCTATATATATATGTTTACATCTATTCCAATTTAATCTAAACATCGTCTAAAGTCATAATTATGTAACATACGTAAGTGGACTAACGCCAGACAACTGAACTTATACAAGGATATAGATACCCCAAAGTTCAAAGAGTAAACAAAGGCTGAGGACATTTGAGCTGTTCTCTGACTGTTACCAAATGATTCCTTCTGTGAGAGGGAAGTAACTGGAGCTACATATTTTTCAACTCTGCAGAGCAAACAATGGCAGGGCCGAGATCGTGATAAATTGTTTTTGGACGCTGACCACGGGAAGTTTTTTTTTCGGGGAGAGGAGTCGGGGGCAGATTGATTTCATGGTGGACGGACGGACGGACAGGACGACTCAATTATTATCAAAGTAGATTTCTGTCTGTTTTGTCTGTATGGTATATAGTCGGTTTGAACCACTATGTACCAATTTGTAATGAAAGGTACCATGTATTAGAAACTATGTTAATCAGATTTTGCCAGGGTAAAACATTATATATTCTGAAGTGCCCCAAGGTACAGTACAGTAAGGCCGAAACGTTGTAAACTCCATCAAATTATTTTCTTGTCTTGGTGCTACGCGGGTGTTTTTCTGACCATCTATGTTCTTCACAACTCAGCGAAAGAAACTCAACTTGACTTGATCTTGTATAGATAATCATGCAATCCACTCAACATGGGAAGACTAACCCATTACACAACACAACGTACTCTCCAATGGCCTTCTTCCCAGCGCACCAAACTCATGTGAACACTTCCACCGACACTGGAGTTAGCAGGGTTGGGTATAACTCTGTATTACAACACATCAAATCAAAATACACATCTATGTCACTTAGTTATGAGAAGAGTATTAAGGGGATAGATAGTACAATGTTGGAAATCTGGAGGAAACTGATTCCTCCAAACTATTCCAGGCAACACAACACCATTAATGTTGTTCATCTGGTCCTGTTTCCTGGCATTCTATGGAGGAATTAAGGCATTCCAAATGTACCAAAGGTATACAATCCTCTTAATTTGATACTCTTAGGCTCATCACTCAGGATTCATTGATATTATATTCTGAACTGGACCAAAGTAAACTTGGAGCTACCATGGGTACTGATTCACTTACTTATCAAATCATTATGATAAACCCCACATGTTGGTCCACCTAAACTGGAAGGCTATTCCTACTGTCACATTTCATTAAGGACCCTGTGATCGTGTATGAAAAGTGGAGGCTTCTGATTCCCCCTGACCATGCCACGAAACAACCATCTTCAGAATCGGGGGTGTTTTGTGGCAATATTTGAAGGACTCGCTAACCTTCAATTTTCTGACTACAACACGGGGTTCCTTAATAACAGGTTCTATCTGACGTGAGGTAGATGTCCAATATAGGATCGTATTATAAAGTGTATCTCGACTTATACCAGTGACTTAAACCAGAGATATATAAATTCATTAAGAGTATATTTTGTTGTATAAAGTATGGTGCGTGTGATGAGCCAGTATACAAAGTGGAATAATGCAAGCGGGAGACGAGTAGCCTAATGGATTACCGGAGCAAAAGAAGTCTTATTTATTTAGTCTGTCACAATTAAAATGTTTTTGTGATGTTCTATAACGTACATGGAATCATATGTTCAATACAGAAGGAATAATACCATACAAAAAAATATTATTAATATCTCTTGGACAGTCGGTAAACTCTACTGAACGCAATGCTACCTGCAAACCTCAACATTTTACCAACATTTCCTCGATTTTTTCTTATGAAGGGAGGTCATTATCCTTCTGTAATGAAAATATTATTCCATCTACGTTATAAAATATCACAAAAACATTGCAATTGTGATCAAACTTATTAAGACAAAATAAATTAGGCTTCTTTGCTCCGATAACAATCCATTAGGCTACTCATCTCCCGCAGCCCGTACGAAGCTCTCAGCCTCCAGTCCCACCATTTGTCATTATCCAGTGTACTGTACTGAGATCACACACACCACACTTTATACAACAAAATATACTCTAAATAAAATTATGTATCTCTGGTGTAAGTTATTATTATTATTATTATTATTATTATTATTATCCCGAGGGGAGCAAGCGCGGCCACTTTCGCGAACGAAGTGGGGCTTCTAAATTTTCAGGCATTTTTTTGCCCCTGATTTTGGAAAGCTTTTTTACCTGGTAGTCAACCAGGTCAACCAGTTCTTGTGCCCCAGATTTTGGAAAATGTTCGAACCTAACTCCTCCTAGACCTAGACCATACCAGATATCATCACCAAACATTCAGAGAAGTTTCCTACAGTATTGGGGTAGTTTTTAAACCTATTTAGAACTAGCCTAGTTATTAAAAGGAAAACATTCCCTTAGTGACTTTAATGATCAGTGACCACTTTCAACTCTGCTGGCCTTCCAAAGTCTTCAGCTTTGGACACCTTATTTTTATTATTATTATTATCATTATTATTATTATTATTATTATTACTGTGATGAACAAGGCAATGCGTGATGGGACTGGCTGAGTTGAAATGTGATGTGTGTGTGTGTGTGTGTGTGTGTGTGTAGCATTCCTTCCTTTTCCCTCTCTTCCCGTCCTTCCTTTCCTCCATTTTACCCATGCGCCTTTCCTTTTCTTGTTTTCCTTTTCACGCTCCCATTTCTTCCTGTCGATCAATTTGAAAAATATTTCTTGCATAGTTTCATTCATTTCTATTTCCAGTATTTTAATTTTCTCGATGATTTTTCTTCCCCTTTTCCCATTTCAAATTTACATATATATTTTTTCATTCCCCCCCCCCCATCTCTTCCCTTCCTCACTTAATTATTACAACAATTATCTCTTTCCTCTCTCTTCCCACTTATTCTATTTTCTCCCCATCCCAGTTCCTCCTTTATCATATATATACTCTCACATTTCCCTCTCCTCATTCTCCTCACCTGCCCCCCTCCCATCTTCCCCTCCTCTCTCCTCGCTTCCAATTCTACCTTCGTATGGTTTCTGATTTTTTTTTTTTTTTTTCCATTCTCCCACTCACGTATTCTCCATAGACCACTCTGTCCACACAAAAACATAGCTGATTTTTGTAAACAATCCCACGTGTACAGGCATCAGCTGATTAATGTAAACAAAATCTCTCTCTCTCTCTCTCTCTCTCTCTCTCTCTCTCTCTCTCTCTCTCTCTCTCTCTCTCTCTCTCTCTGTCAGCCATCCCCCCGCCCCCCCCCCTCTCTCTCTCTCTCTCCTGGATCGCGTCCAAATTCACTCCCCTTCCTCCCTCTCACAATCTTTGTAATGCATTCCTCCCTCCCTCCTATCTTCACTCCCTCCCTCCATATCTCTATCTTCCTTCCTTCCTTCCTCCCCACTATTTCCCTTCCTTCCTCCTTTAGCTTTCCTTTTTCCATTCTCTAATATTTCCTCTTTCTTCTCCTTTTCTTCGTCAATACCTCTTTCTCTGTTTTTCTCACCCGCGACCTCTCTCATTTTTCCAAATACTTCCTTCTTGCGATCTCTCTCTCTCTCTCTCTCTCTCTCTCTCTCTCTCTCTCTCTCTCTCTCTCCATATTTTCTTTATATACAACCTCCTATACTTTTCTTCCTTACTTTCTCTCCTCTGCTCTATTTCTCATCTTTCCTATACTCCTTCCTTTATCATTTCCAACCTTCCTTCTTCTCTAATTTCTCTCTGTCTCTCCCAAACTTTTCTCCTTCCTTTGTCCTTTCTTCCTTATCCCATCCTAACCATTCTCCACTGCTTCCTCCCTTCCTTTCTTTTTCTCTTCATTTCCTCATATTTATAACATTTTACTCTCCTTTCCTTTCCTTTCCTCCCTTCTCACAACCATTCCCTTTCCTATATCCTCTCTCATTCCCTTATCTCTCTCTCCCTTCCATTCCTTTCTCCCTTCCTTTACTCAATTCTGCCTTGTCTCTCTTTTTCCCTCACCAATTAGTTTTTTTGCGAGGCCTGGCTGTCTGTCTGTCTGTCCACCTCCTCTCTCTCTCTCTCCCTCTCTCTCTCTCTCTTTTATATTGTCTATCGTTTAATCTCTTGTATTCTCCTGCAACCCCCTCTCTCTTTTCATCTACTAAATTCTCTCACTCCTATCTATCTATCTATCTATCTATCTATCTATCTCTCTCTCTCTCTCTCTCATATATATATATATGTGTGTGTGTGTGTTTCTCTTTCTCTCTCACTTACATTCCTCGTGTCTTTCTTCCAGTCTCCTGCATTCCTTTCCTGACTCTCTCTCTCCCCATGTTCCCTACCTTAATCCAATTTCTACATGCTCTCTCTCTCTCTCTCTCTCTCTCTCTCTCTCTCCTTTCCAAGTCATTACATTTATCCTCTTTGCTTCTTTTTTCCCTCCTTCCAGTTTTTATTCCATTACTTCTCTTCCTTTCTCTTCTTCCACATCATTATCTTCGTTCTCTTACTCCTTTTATAATTTGTTCCAGTTATATTTATTCACTTCTGTCCTTCCTTCCAACTTCTCTTCATCCACTATCATCTTCTCCCGCCTTCTATATTATATTTTCTGCAACTTTCTTTACGTTTTCATTCTATTCGTGTTTTCCCCTTGTCTTTCCCTCTTTGTCTCCTTTTATTCGTATTTTCTCCCTCCTCCTCCTCCTCCTCCTATTCTCCCCTCCGTTTTCTCCCTCCTCATTCGCTTTTCATGTGTTTTCAAGTCCTACTTCCTTCCCTTTCCCTTTTCTCTCCTTTTCTGTTCCCTTTTCTTTCTTTCTCTTCTTATACATTCTCTCTCTCTCTCTCTCTCTCTCTCTCTCTCTCTCTCTCTCTCTCTCTCTCTCTCTCTCTCTCTCTCTCTCTCTCCAAAACACCCACCTCCCCCACCGACACACTTCCCCTCCATTCACTCCACTCTTTATCCCCCACCCCACCCCCTCCCACAACCACCACAACAACAATATCCACCTCCCCAACCATCCCATTGCCCACCCTTACACCCACATACTCCACTCCTCACCCCTTTTCCCCCACACCAACTCCACTCCTCAACCCTTCCCCCCCCAATCATCTTCCACCACCTCCTCACCTCTTTCCCCCCCATTCAACTCCAACCCCCCCTCCACCGTCTCCCCCTACCAATTCCACTCCTCACCCCTTTCCCCCCCCCATTCATTTTCCATCCCCTCCCACCGTCTCCCCCTTCCCCCCAATCCTCGTCAGTAACTTCTGCTAACACTGTACAACATCCCATCAACCTAACTTTTTTTTTTCTGGGGGGAGGGGGGGGGATAGGGGAGGAAGGCAGCCTGGGGGGGGGGGGAAGGGGAGGAAGGCAGCCTGGGGGGGGGAAGGGGAGAAAGGGGAGGAAGGCAGCCTGGTTTACTTATGACATGCTGTTGTTGGTGACGTGTTGGTGGTAATGGTAGTGGTGGTGGTAGTGGTGGAGTGGTGGTGGTGGTGGTGGAGTGGTGGTGGTGGTGAATTTTAGTCGTGGTGGTGGTGATTGTGATGGTATGGTTAGTGGTGAATTTTGGTCGTTTATGTGATTGTGATAGTGGTGGTGGTAGTGGTAGTGTTGGTGGTGAATTCTGGTCGTGTTTGTGATTGTGGTAGTGGTGGTAGTGGTAGTGTTGGTGGTGAATTTTGGTCGTTCTTGTGATAGTAATAGTGGTGACGGCGGAGTGGTGCAGGTGAATTTTGGTCGTGTTTGTGATGGTGGTGGTGATGGTGACTTTTTATTGTAATGGTGGTAGTGATGGTGGAGTGGTGATGGTGACAATCTTATTCGTGATGGTGATGGTGGTGGTGATTGACTGTCGTGTTAGTGATGATGGTGGTGGTGGTGGTGGTGGTGGTGGTGACAGTCTTATTCGTGATGGTGATGGTGGTGGTGATTGACTGTCGTGTTAGTGATGGTGGTGGTGGTAACTGACCCAATTTCCTTAACGGATATATTATGCACCCAAAATAGTGTATCACCCTCAGATCTCTCTTGACAAATTTCTAAGGAAAGGAAAGGAAAGGAAAGGAAAGGAAAGGAAAGGAAAGAGAAGGGAAGGGAAGGGAAGGAAAGGAAAGGAAAGGAAAGGAAAGGCAAGGAAAGGAAAGGAGAGAAAAAGTATAACAAACACGCATCTCGATTTACCTTAAACTTCTGGATATTAAACACTTCTTAATTAAATAACTGATGGGTTAGATGCGGGTAATTTAAGCCAAGGTGTACAGTTACAATTCACAATCTTTAGTCCACCTGAGTCGAAGCTCGAGATCTGGAGCAGGCGGTTTCTAGACGACAGCCCACTCAAAGTCTCCATTGTTTCGAAATATGTGTATGTGTGTGTGTGTGTGTGTGTGTGTGTCCTCGTGATTGTGGATTGTGAGTGTACAGTTGTGGCCATTACTATCTTGTTTTCCATTTCACTCACGGATTTTCGAGCCTCAGGAATATTAGAAGCTGTGGTCGTACTTTGATGATACCAGACACGGACATTGTAGACTCCTTTTAGCATCTAGGGTCGTATGCAAGATCATCTGTGGTGTTGACGACGATGGTGTGGTACCGGTGCAATGGCTCTGTTGTTATTTATTTGTCTATGGAACCATCGCACCTGTACAGCCACAATCAAATATCCACCGACACTTTCCTTCCATCGTAGTAAATATCTTGGTAATGAAGAACAAAACACGTGTATGATTTTGCAGCACCTCATAATAATAATAATAATGGAGGGGATGAGTTGATGTAAGGTGTTGTTGTATGATTATATTTTGATATGATACTGATTAAGGTGTTGTTGTAAGGTGTTGTTGTTGTATAATCATATTTTGATATGATACTAATTCATGTGCTCGATGTAAATAAAGTGTCGGTGGATATATGATTGTGGCTGTACCATCGAGGGAACCTGTTTGTCTATGGAGCCATCGTACCGGTACCTAGCCATCGTATGCACCACAAATGTTCTTGCATATATTATACAGCCCCTAGTACAGTCACGAGCACTAATAAGTATACAGCTTTGGTTGAAGCTTTGTACAGTCCAATTCACCAATGAAGTAATTCCAATGGCGTTGTTATTGTGTATTTATTTACTATCTCTAGGTATTCGAAGCACACCTGGATACCTATTAGTGCTCATGACTGTACAATTGCTATTTCTGTGGGCGTTCGAGATACACACAACGAACACACAAAAATACAACAATATACCAATAACCACACATATATTTTTTCTTCCAATAAACACAATATTCTCGATACATAATAACCCTATCATACGACCCGTGGAAAACTATATCACTGAGAGCAAAACACCACCAACAAGAAAAAACAACAACAACAACAACAACAACAGATCTTGGCAAACATTGGGGAGAGTCGTGTAAACAATGCAATCCCACGAGAGCCGAGACGGGACAGTAAACACCCAATCGGCAGCTGAAGGCAAGATGGCCGACACTTTGTTTACAGTCCCGTGGGAGAAAATTGCCCTTGTGTGTGTGTGTGTGTGTGTGTGTGTGACTCTGTGTGCGTGTGTTTGTGTGTGTGTGTGTGTGTGTGTGTGTGTGTGTGTGTTTTCCTTCCCACGTCAACATACATCCTCAGAAAACTGGATATTAGCGGCTCTAATCACCTCTCCTCCTCGACCCCTTGCCATTTTCCTCAGATGGGATACATTAGGTTTTGATGAGGAAAAGTCGATCAAGGAGGTGATTTAACGGGGCTAAAATTGAGATAAGGGTGATGCCAGTGCCACCCAAGGACGATGTTATGGCGAAGACAGGGGCGTAATCTTCTGTGTGTGTGTGTGTGTGTGTGTGTGTGTTCTTGTGTGTGTGTGTGTGTGCTTGTGTGTGTGTGTGTGTGTTCTTGTGTGTGTGTGTGTGTGCTTGTGTGTGTGTGTGCTTGTATGTGGCCGTGTGTGTGTGTATGTGCTTGTGTGTGTGTGTGTGTGTTTTGGCTTACAGTGTGTCGAGTACTTGTGAACTCTTCCTGAAGTTTATTTAATTACGTACCATAATATTAATTAAGCCAAGAAAAAAAGACATGAAAGCTGCCTAGTCTGCAATGCGGGTAACACAAGGAAGATACAAAGAAGTCCAGGAGGAAAGATCTTAAGGTGATGTTGTAAGGTGTTGTTGTTGTATGATTTTATTTTGATATGATACTCATTTATTTGCTCGATGTAAGGAAAGTGTCGGTGGATATTTGAGTTTGTGGCCCAAGAAATAATGACAAGTTTTTAAATATATGACTTCGATGTGTGAGCCTAAAGGGGATAGATATGGAACTACAATGTTGGTAAATCAGGAATAACACTGCTTCCTACAAACTATTCTCAACATTAATTTCGTTCTTTTGGTTCTGTTTTTCCCTGGCATATCTATCTACTTTGGAGGAATCAAGGCTCTCTGATGTACCAAAAGTGTATATACTACCCCTTTACGTAGGTGAAACTCTAGTGAAATTTACGACCATTACAAATTGTGACAGAAAAATTTTGATACTTTGCCATATTATGAGAGAGTAACCGTGCAACCATCAGTCTTTATTGTTCTGTACTGCTGGGATTGATGGCTTATGGAACCAACACTCTCTCTGGTTCCCTTTGTTTGTGTACATTATTCACACGTTACGATCGATGAGCCAGACTGTATCAAGCCGTAGTAAAAGATAAAAAAAAGCTCATATTAACTGCTTGACTGCCTGTGTTATGGATACTATATGTATACTGTTGATACTGTATGTACTAATACTATGTGTACACTGTGTTACAGTTACCTGAATTTAACGTTAGCCAAAAGACTCAAATTGTGTTAGAAGGTATCGGTTATCCAAAAATATAATGTCCACCAACATGCTGATGTAGTATCTGGTAACATGGCAGTATGACCTCGACCGAAATTCAGTCGTCTTCTCGAGCGAAACAAACCCAATGAATAATTGTTCCTATGCAGATTCAACTGTTTTAGAAACTATATCATTCATATTGGTGGACGAGGTGGCCTCAAGTCATCTGCTCGCAACTGTACACATATAATGGTCAAACAGAAGGGATGAGCAAACACAATTTGACCCCTGAGTGTAGTGTATACTGTGGCATACACACACCTCAGAAAATTACACAGAGTGAATTTAATTAAGGAGGATATATTTTGTTGGTTACGACGCACGCTCCCGAGTCCTTCAAACAGCACCAATACACGAATCCTCAATGCAGATGGTATGTATCGTGGAGCATTGTGGAAGAATCAGTAGCCTCTACAATCGGAGTCTACATTTACCCGCAATATATTACCCACTTAATTCAACACTGGCTGAGATTTCTACGTTGTTTCTCATCCTTTGTGGAGAGGTATAAGGTCCCACAATGGACGCTGATAAGGGACCCTGTGATGTAGTCAGAAAATTGTAGGTAACTGAGTCCTTCAAATAATGCCACGAAACACCACCTATATGGAAGGACCGTGTTTCGTGGCATAATTTAGAAGAATCAGAAACCTCCCATTTTCATACACGTTCACAGGGTCCTTAATTAAGGTGGTGGCCTTCATAGTAACCAACACGACCTGAGCTTGTAGTATTATTAGTTGTTTGGGATCGGTGCTGTATGATCCAAACGAAAATATACATTGGGTGGAATCGAGTTCTGTTTTACATTGGGTGGAATCGAGTCCTGTTTTACATTGGGTGGAATAGAGTCCTGTTTTACATTGGGTGGAATCGAGTCCTGTTTTACATTGGGTGGAATCGAGTTCTGTTTTACATTGGGTGGAATCGAGTCCTGTTTTACATTGGGTGGAATCGAGTCCTGTTTTACATTCCCCTCAAGTAACAAGGCACATCAACGCACCTTAGGTCTTCAGAGTCACTTTACTTGAACCAGCAAAGTTTTCTATTAATCAACATAATTATGAAGCCTTGAAGTTGATGTTGTCGGCTGTAGAACTAATCCTGACTAAGAATACACGCCTTGGAATACGACCCTTGATTCTCCAGTTTCAGTGGCAGTCAGCGGGGAAATCCTCCTCTTACAAAAGTGCGATTAGAGCTTGGAGTAATCACCAGCGAGACGGGGAAAAGAGGTTAACTAAGGCCAGAAGTTAGATGAGGTTGGTGTCTTCGCAGCGCCCCCGACACGCAGCGGCGGACACACCAACTAGATTATTGTGCCATCTTTCCAGCGACGGCGGGAGGCTGAGACATTGAGTTGACGATACAAGGGTGAAGGAAAAGTGGAAATTAAAAGAGAAGAGAGAAAACAGGAAGTGGAGAAAATGAAAAGGGTGATGATACGGAAGGAAGAGGAGGATGGAAAGATGAAAAGGTAGAAAAATAATGGAGAAATATGATGGGAAAGAAAGGTGGTGGGAGACAGGGGTAAGAGAAATGGATAGAAAGTGAGAATAAATTGGGAATACGAATATGTAGAACGAGAGAGGGACTTAGATAGATAGGTCGATGGATAGATAGATAGATAAATGAAATACGAGAGGGAATACAAAAGAGAGAGAGAGAGAGAGACTGAGACTGACAGACAGAGTAACACACAGGAAAGAAGAAAAGGAAGGAAGGAAGGGCTAACATATAAAGGTCAGAAAAATGAACTGTCAGGCTCAGACATAATAATTATAAACCCTGCCTGTCCTACCTTCCACCCTACACGTCTCCCCTGCACCCCATACACACACACACACACACACACACACACACACACACACACACACACACACACACACACACACACACACACACCATGTTTACCTTACCTTACCTTACCTTACCTTACCTTACCTTACCTTACCTTACCTTACTTATTATTATTACATTGTATTACCTTTAAGGGGGTAATACACTTTTGGTACATTAGAGTGCCTTGATTCCTCCAAAGTATGCCAGGAAACACGACCAGATGAGCAAAAATAATGGTAGCCTGTTGCCTGGAATAGTTTGGAGGCATTAGTTGCTCTGGATTTCCCAACACTGAACTTGGACTTCCCCCTTAATCCCTGTCAACAATATACACTCCCACTCTCCTGTTCTCTTCCCCCATTCTCTCCCTGTCTCTCTTTTTCCCCTGCCGATGCTTACCCTCCCTTACCACTAAGCCTAAAACATGTCCCCTATCATATGACACACAATATACCCTGGCATCTTTTACACTGTCAGCTCTCATTCCGTCCTCTATATGCCTTCTAGACTCCTTCCCCTGTCTCTCCCTCCCTCCCTTCCCTGGCCTGTTACCTTACCTTGCCTAAACAATCAGCCTGACACACATACACACAATATATTTACCTGCCTTTACCTACCCAATTTCCCAGCCTAACTCACCTGCAAACACTCACACACACAATGTCAACCCGTATCGTTACAGTCTCACGTGAGCGCATCAGGTTGTGGAAAAATGACGGTATGTGAGTGTTTGATTTTAATATGGACTTGACACAGATATGGACACACATTATATTTTTTACCACTTTATTCGATCTAGGTCCGACCGGGAGAATGGAGATGATTATTTTAACGTTTTGATGGTATTCAGTGAGATGAATTTTCAAGAGGTAGCGTTTTATAATACATCCTATACGTGAACTCTGGTATGGAGCACTATAACTACGCCTATTTACTATATAGGTTCCAATTAAGGGCCCTGTGTTCGTGTATGCATAATTGGAGGCTTCTGATTCCTCCTGACCATGCCACGAAATAACCTCCTTCCATACAGGTGTGGAGATTCGTGACAATATTTGAAGGACTCGTGTATCTCCAATTATCTGACTACATCACAGGGTCCCTTAATCAAACCTTTTGGAAGCTACTAACAACAATGATTATACACGTGACTGAAAGCATTGTCTCTCTATCCATCGGCTTTTAATTCTTCTTCAACGATTTCCTTTAACTGTTCATCCACGCTATCGCTGTCTCCCTCGTCCTATAGGGATATTTAGGCTTAGGCAGGTCTATTTACATCCTCATTCCAATTACTTCATCATCTTGCCTCAGCATCTTATATTTTTATAATGCCTACAGCATCTTACATATACTACAGCATCTTACATATACTACAGCATCTTACATATACTACAGCATCTTACATATACTACAGCATCTTACATATACTACAGCATCTTACAGTTACCACAGCATCTTATATTCCCTACAGCATCTTACATTCCCTACAGCATCTTACATTTACCACAGCACCTTACATATATCACAGAATCTTACAATTACCACAGCAACTTACATTTACCACAGCACCTTACATATACCACAGCATCATACATTCACTACAGCATGTTACATTCACTGCAGCATCTTATATATACCACAGCATCTTTTATTCACTACATCATCTTACATTTACCACATCATTTTACATTTACCACAGAATCTAACAATTACCACAGCATCTTACATTTCCCATACAGTAGTTTACATATACCACAGAATCTTACATAAACCACAGAATCTTACAATTACCACAGAATCTTACATTTACCACAGCATCTTACATTTCTTACAGCATCTTACATATACTACAAATCATACATATACCACAGAATCTTACAATTACTACAGCATCTTACATATATCACAACATCTTACATTCCCTACAGCATCTTACATTTACCACAGCATCTTACATTTACTAGAGCATCATACATTTTACCACAGCATTTTTTATTCACCACATCATCTTACATATATCACAACATCTTACATTCCCTACAGCATCTTACATTTACCACAGCATCTTACATATACCACAACATCTTACATTTACCACAGCATCTTACATAAACCACAGAATCTTACAATTACCACAGCATCTTACATTTTACCACAGCATTTTTTATTCACCACAGCATCTTACATATACCAGAACATCTTACATTCACCACAGCAATTTTTTATTCACTACAGCATCTTAACATTCTCTACCATAAC
>JAWQEG010007137.1:0-2500 GCA_033782935.1 Petrolisthes cinctipes
AACCTAACCTAACCTAACCTCAAACCTAACCTAACCTAACCTAACCTCAAACCTAACCTAACCTAACCTAACCTCAAACCTAACCTAACCTAACCTCAAACCTAACCTAACCTAACCTAACCTTAAACCTAACCTAACCTAACCAAACCTCAAACCTAACCTAACCTAATCTAACCTTAAACCTAACCTAACCTAACCTCAAACCTAACCTAACCTAACCTAACCTCAAACCTAACCTAACCTAACCTAACCTCAAACCTAACCTAACCTAACCTAACCTCAAACCTAACCTAACCTCAAACCTAACCTCACCTAACCTAACCTCAAACCTAACCTAACCTAACCTCAAACCTAACCTAACCTAACCTAAACTCAAACCTAACCTAACCTAACCTAACCTCAAACCTAACCTAACCTAACCTAACCTCAAACCTAACCTAACCTAACCTAACCTCAAACCTAACCTAACCTAACCTAACCTCAAACCTAACCTAACCTAACCTAACCTCAAACCTAACCTAACCTAACCTAACGTCAAACCTAACCTAACCTAACCTCAAACCTAACCTAACCTAACCTAACC
This sequence comes from Petrolisthes cinctipes, assembly GCA_033782935.1. NCBI lineage: Eukaryota > Metazoa > Arthropoda > Malacostraca > Decapoda > Porcellanidae > Petrolisthes > Petrolisthes cinctipes. Next base: position 584 of record JAWQEG010007137.1, read on the forward strand.
TCAAACCTAACCTAACCTAAGCAAACCTCAAACCTAACCTAACCTAACCTAACCTCAAACCTAACCTAACCTAACCTAACCTCAAACCTAACCTAACCTAACCTAACCTCAAACCTAACCTAACCTAACCTAACCTCAAACCTAACCTAACCTAACCTCAAACCTAACCTAACCTAACCTAACCTCAAACCTAACCTAACCTAACCTAACGTCAAACCTAACCTAACCTAACCTCAAACCTAACCTAACCTAACCTAACCTCAAACCTAACCTAACCTAACCAAACCTCAAACCTAACCTAACCTAACCTAACCTCAAACCTAACCTAACCTAACCTCAAACCTAACCTAACCTAACCAAACCTCAAACCTAACCTAACCTAACCTAACCTTAAACCTAACCTAACCTAACCTCAAACCTAACCTAACCTAACCTAACCTCAAACCTAACCTAACCTAACCTAACATAACCTAACCTAACCTAACCTAACCTAACCTAACCTCACATAACCTCAAACCTAACCTCACATAACCTCAAACCTAACCTCACATAACCTCAAACCTAACCTCACATAACCTCAAACCTAACCTCACATAACCTCAAACCTAACCTCACATAACCTCAAACCTAACCTCACATAACCTCAAACCTAACCTCACATAACCTCAAACCTAACCTCACATAACCTCAAACCTAACCTCACATAACCTTAAACCTAACCTCACATAACCTCAAACCTAACCTCACATAACCTCAAACCTAACCTCACATAACCTCAAACCTAACCTCACATAACCTCAAACCTAACCTCACATAACCTCAAACCTAACCTCACATAACTTTAAACCTAACCTCACATAACCTTAAACCTAACCTCACATAACCTCAAACCTAACCTCACATAACTTCAAACCTAACCTCACATAACCTCAAACCTAACCTCACATAACCTCAAACCTAACCTCACATAACCTCAAACCTAACCTCACATAACTTCAAACCTAACCTCACATAACCTCAAACCTAACCTCACATAACCTCAAACCTAACCTCACATAACCTCAAACCTAACCTCACATAACCTCAAACCTAACCTCACATAAACTCAAACCTAACCTCACATAAACTCAAACCTAACCTCACATATCCTCAAACCTAACCTCACATAACCTCAAACCTAACCTCACATAACCTCAAACCTAACCTCACCTAACCTCAAACCTAACCTAACCCAACCTAACCTAACCTCAAACCTAACCTAACCTAACCTCAGACCAAACCTAACCTAACCTCACCTAACCACAAACCTAACCTAACCCAACCTAACCTAACCTCAAACCTAACCTAACCTAACCTAACCTCAAACCTAACCTAACCTAACTTCAAACCTAACCTAACCTAACCTAACCTCAAACCTAACCTAACCTAACCTCAAACCTAACCTAACCTAACCTCAAACCTAACCTAACCTAACCTAACCTCAAACCTAACCTAACCTAACCTAACCTCAAACCTAACCTAACCTAACCTAACCTCAAACCTAACCTAACCTAACCTAACCTCAAACCTAACCTAACCTAACCAAACCTCAAACCTAACCTAACCTAACCTAACCTTAAACCTAACCTAACCTAACCACAAACCTAACCTAACCTAACCTAACCTCAAACCTAACCTAACCTAACCTAACCTCAAACCTAACCTAACCTAACCTAACCTCAAACCTAACCTAACCTCAAACCTAACCTAACCTAACCTAACCTCAAACCTAACCTAACCTCAAACCTAACCTAGCCTAACCTAATCTCAAACCTAACCTAACCTAACCTAACCTCAAACCTAACCTAACCTAACCTAACCTCAAACCTAACCTAACCTAACCTAACCTCAAACCTAACCTAACCTAACCTAACCTCA
>JAWQEG010007137.1:10000-45434 GCA_033782935.1 Petrolisthes cinctipes
CATAACCTCAAACCTAACCTCACATAACCTCAAACCTAACCTCACATAACCTCAAACCTAACCTCACATAACCTCAAACCTAACCTCACATAACCTCAAACCTAACCTCACATAACCTTAAACCTAACCTCACATAACCTCAAACCTAACCTCACATAACCTCAAACCTAACCTCACATAACCTCAAACCTAACCTAACATAACCTCAAACCTAACCTCACATAACCTCAAACCTAACCTCACATAACTTTAAACCTAACCTCACATAACCTCAAACCTAACCTCACATAACCTCAAACCTAACCTCACATAACTTCAAACCTAACCTCACATAACCTCAAACCTAACCTCACATAACCTCAAACCTAACCTCACATAACCTCAAACCTAACCTCACATAACTTCAAACCTAGCCTCACATAACCTCAAACCTAACCTCACATAACCTCAAACCTAACCTCACATAACCTCAAACCTAACCTCACATAACCTCAAACCTAACCTCACATAACCTCAAACCTAACCTCACATAAACTCAAACCTAACCTCACATATCCTCAAACCTAACCTCACATAACCTCAAACCTAACCTCACATAACCTCAAACCTAACCTCACCTAACCTAAAACCTAACCTAACCCAACCTAACCTAACCTCAAACCTAACCTAACCTAACCTCAGACCAAACCTAACCTAACCTAACCTCACCTAACCATAAACCTAACCTAACCCAACCTAACCTAACCTCAAACCTAACCTAACCTAACCTAACCTCAAACCTAACCTAACCTAACTTCAAACCTAACCTAACCTAACCTAACCTCAAACCTAACCTAACCTAACCTCAAACCTAACCTAACCTAACCTCAAACCTAACCTAACCTAACCTAACCTCAAACCTAACCTAACCTAACATAACCTCAAACCTAACCTAACCTAACCTAACCTCAAACCTAACCTAACCTAACCTAACCTCAAACCTAACCTAACCTAACCAAACCTCAAACCTAACCTAACCTAACCTAACCTTAAACCTAACATAACCTAACCTCAAACCTAACCTAACCTAACCTAACCTCAAACCTAACCTAACCTAACCTCAAACCTAACCTAACCTAACCTAACCTCAAACCTAACCTAACCTCAAACCTAACCTAACCTAACCTAACCTCAAACCTAACCTAACCTAACCTCAAACCTAACCTAACCTAACCTAATCTCAAACCTAACCTAACCTAACCTAACCTCAAACCTAACCTAACCTAACCTAACCTCAAACCTAACCTAACCTAACCTAACCTCAAACCTAACCTAACCTAACCTAACCTCAAACCTAACCTAACCTAACCTAACCTCAAACCTAACCTAACCTAACCTAACGTCAAACCTAACCTAACCTAACCTCAAACCTAACCTAACCTAACCTAACCTCAAACCTAACCTAACCTAACCAAACCTCAAACCTAACCTAACCTAACCTCAAACCTAACCTAACCTAACCTAACCTCAAACCTAACCTAACCTAACCTAACCTTAAACCTAACCTAACCTCAAACCTAACCTAACCTAACCTAACCTCAAACCTAACCTAACCTAACCTAACTTCAAACCTAACCTAACCTAACCTAACCTCAAACCTAACCTAACCTAACCTCAAACCTAACCTAACCTAACCTCAAACCTAACCTCAAACCTAACCTAACTTAACCTAACCTCAAACCTAACCTAACCTAACCTCAAACCTAACCTAACCCTAACCTAACCTCAAACCTAACCTAACCTAACCTCAAACCTAACCTAACCTAACCAAACCTCAAACCTAACCTAACCTAACCTAACCTTAAACCTAACCTAACCTAACCTCAAACCTAACCTAACCTAACCTAACCTCAAACCTAACCTAACCTAACCTAACCTCAAACCTAACCTAACCTAACCTAACCTCAAACCTAACCTAACCTAACCTAACCTCAAACCTAACCTAACCTCAAACCTAACCTAACCTAACCTAACCTCAAACCTAACCTAACCTAACCTCAAACCTAACCTAACCTAACCTAACCTCAAACCTAACCTAACCTAACCTAACCTCAAACCTAACCTAACCTAACCTCAAACCTAACCTAACCTAACCAAACCTCAAACCTAACCTAACCTAACCTAACCTTAAACCTAACCTAACCTAACCTCAAACCTAACCTAACCTAACCTAACCTCAAACCTAACCTAACCTAACCTAACATAACCTAACCTAACCTAACCTAACCTCACATAACCTCAAACCTAACCTCACATAACCTCAAACCTAACCTCACATAACCTCAAACCTAACCTCACATAACCTCAAACCTAACCTCACATAACCTCAAACCTAACCTCACATAACCTCAAACCTAACCTCACATAACCTCAAACCTAACCTCACATAACCTCAAACCTAACCTCACATAACCTCAAACCTAACCTCACATAACCTCAAACCTAACCTCACATAACCTCAAACCTAACCTCACATAACCTTAAACCTAACCTCACATAACCTCAAACCTAACCTCACATAACCTCAAACCTAACCTCACATAACCTCAAACCTAACCTCACATAACCTCAAACCTAACCTCACATAACCTCAAACCTAACCTCACATAACTTTAAACCTAACCTCACATAACCTCAAACCTAACCTCACATAACCTCAAACCTAACCTCACATAACTTCAAACCTAACCTCACATAACCTCAAACCTAACCTCACATAACCTCAAACCTAACCTCACATAACCTCAAACCTAACCTCACATAACTTCAAACCTAACCTCACATAACCTCAAACCTAACCTCACATAACCTCAAACCTAACCTCACATAACCTCAAACCTAACCTCACATAACCTCAAACCTAACCTCACATAACCTCAAACCTAACCTCACATAAACTCAAACCTAACCTCACATATCCTCAAACCTAACCTCACATAACCTCAAACCTAACCTCACATAACCTCAAACCTAACCTCACCTAACCTCAAACCTAACCTAACCCAACCTAACCTAACCTCAAACCTAACCTAACCTAACCTCAAACCTAACCTAACCTAACCTAACCTCAAACATAACCTAACCAAACTTCAAACCTAACCTAACCTAACCTAACCTCAAACCTAACCTAACCTAACCTCAAACCTAACCTAACCTAACCTCAAACCTAACCTAACCTAACCTAACCTCAAACCTAACCTAACCTAACCAAACCTCAAACCTAACCTAACCTAACCTAACCTTAAACCTAACCTAACCTAACCTCACCTCAAACCTAACCTAACCTAACCTAACCTCAAACCTAACCTAACCTAACCTAACCTCAAACCTAACCTAACCTAACCTAACCTCAAACCTAACCTAACCTCAAACCTAACCTAACCTAACCTAACCTCAAACCTAACCTAACCTAACCTCAAACCTAACCTAACCTAACCTAATCTCAAACCTAACCTAACCTAACCTAACCTCAAACCTAACCTAACCTAACCTAACCTCAAACCTAACCTAACCTAACCTAACCTCAAACCTAACCTAACCTAACCTAACCTCAAACCTAACCTAACCTAACCTAACCTCAAACCTAACCTAACTTAACCTAACGTCAAACCTAACCTAACCTAACCTCAAACCTAACCTAACCTAACCTAACCTCAAACCTAACCTAACCTAACCAAACCTCAAACCTAACCTAACCTAACCTAACCTCAAACCTAACCTAACCTAACCTAACCTCAAACCTAACCTAACCTAACCTAACCTCAAACCTAACCTAACCTCAAACCTAACCTAACCTAACCTAACCTCAAACCTAACCTAACCAAACCCAACTTCAAACCTAACCTAACCTAACCTAACCTCAAACCTAACCTAACCCTAACCTAACCTCAAACCTAACCTAACCTAACCTCAAACCTAACCTAACCTAACCAAACCTCAAACCTAACCTAACCTAACCTAACATTAAACCTAACCTAACCTAACCTCAAACCTAACCTAACCTAACCTAACCTCAAACCTAACCTAACCTAACCTTACCTCAAACCTAACCTAACCTAACCTAACCTCAAACCTAACCTAACCTAACCTAACCTCAAACCTAACCTAACCTCAAACCTAACCTAACCAACCTAACCTCAAACCTAACCTAACCTAACATCAAACCTAACCTAACCTAACCTAACCTCAAAAATAACCTAACCTAACCTAACCTCAAACCTAACCTAACCTCAAACCTAACCTAACTTAAACTAACCTCAAACCTAACCTCACATAACCTCAAACCTAACCTCACATAACCTCAAACCTAACCTCACATAACCTCAAACCTAACCTCACATAACCTCAAACCTAACCTCACATAACCTCAAACCTAACCTCACATAACCTCAAACCTAACCTCACATAACCTCAAACCTAACCTAACCTAACCTCGAACCTAACCTAACCTAACCTAACCTCGAACCTAACCTAACCTAACCTAACCTCGAACCTAACCTAATCAAACCTAACCTAACCTCGAACCTAACCTCACCTAACCTAACCTCGAACCTAACCTAACCTAACCTAACCTCGAACCTAACCTAACCTAACCTAACCTCGAACCTAACCTAACCTAACCTAACTTCGAACCTAACCTAACCTAATCTAACCTCGAACCTAACCTAACCTAACCAAACCTCGAACCTAACCTAACCTAACCTAACCTCGAACCTAACCTAACCTAACCTCGAACCTAACCTAACCTAACCTAACCTCGAACCTAACCTAACCTAACCACAAACCTAACCTAACCTAACCTAACCTCAAACCTAACCTAACCTAACCTAACCTCAAACCTAACCTAACCTATCCTCAAACCTAACCTAACCTAACCTCAAACCTAACCTAACCTAACCTCAAACCTAACCTAACCTAACCTCAAACCAAACCTAACCTAACCTCAAACCTAACCTAACCTAACCTAACCTCAAACCTAACCTAACCTAACCTAACCTCAAACCTAACCTAACCTAACCTCAAACCTAACCTAACCTAACCTAACCTAACCTAACCAAACCTAACCTAACCTAACCTAACCTAACCTAACCTAACCTAACCTCGAACCTAACCTAACCTAACCTAACCTCGAACCTAACCTAACCTAACCTAACCTCGAACCTAACCTAACCTAACCTAACCTCGAACCTAACCTAACCTAACCTAACCTCGAACCTAACGAACCTAACCTAACCTCGAACCTAACCTAACCTAACCTCGAACCTAACCTAACCTAACCTAACCTCGAACCTAACCTAACCTAACATATCCTCGCACCTAACCTAACCTAACCTCGAACCTAACCTAACTTAACTTAACCTCAACCTAACCTAACCTAACCTAACCTCAACCTAACCTAACCTAACCTAACCTCGAACCTAACCTAACCTAACCTAACCTCGAACCTAACCGAACCTAACCTAACCTCGAACTTAACATAACCTAATCTAACCTTGAACCTAACCTAACCTAACCTAACCTAGAACCTAACCTAGCCTAACCTAACCTCAAACCTAACCTAACCTAACCTCAAACCTAACCTAGCCTAACCTAACCTCAAACCTAACCTAACCTAACCTAACCTCATACCTAACCTAACCGAACCTAACCTCAAACCTAACCTAACCTAACCTAACCTCAAACCTAACCTAACCTAACCTAACTTCAAACCTAACCTAACCTAACCTCAAACCTAACCTAACCTATTCTAACCTCAAACCTAACCTAACCTAACCTAACCTCAAACCTAACCTAACCTACCCTAACCTCAAACCTAACCTAACCTAACCTCAAACCTAACCTAACCTAACCTCAAACCTAACCTAACCTAACCTCGAACCTAACCTAACTTAACCTAACCTCGAACCTAACCTAACCTAACCTAACCTCGAACCTAACCTAACCTAACTTAACCTCGAACCTAACCTAACCTAACCTAACCCAACCTCGAACCTAACCTAACCTAACCTCGAACCTAACCTAACCTAACCTAACCTCGAATCTAACCTAACCTAACTTAACCTCAACCTAACCTAACCTAACCTAACCTCAACCTAACCTAACCTAACCTAACCTAACCTAACCTCAAACCTAACCTAACCTAACCTTAAACCTAACCTAACCTAACCTCAAACCTAACCTAACCTAACCTCAAACCTAACCTAACCTAACCTAACCTCAAACCTAACCTAACCTAACCTAACCTCAAACCTAACCTAACCTAACCTAACCTCGAACCTAACCTAACCTAACCTAACCTCGAACCTAACCTAACCTAACCTAACCTCGAACCTAACCTAACCTAACCTAACCTCGAACCTAACCTAACCTAACCTAACCTCGAACCTAACCTAACCTAACCTAACCTTGAACCTAACCTAACCTAACCTAACCTCGAACCTAACCTAACCTAACCTAACCTCGAACCTAACCTAACCTAACCTAACCTCGAACCTAACCTAACCTAACCTAACCTCGAACCTAACCTAACCTAACCTAACCTCGAACCTAACCTAACCTAACCTCAAACCTAACCTAACCTAACCTAACCTCGAACCTAACCTAACCTAACCTAACCTAACCTAACCTAACCTAACCTCAAACCTAACCTAACCAAACCTTACCTCAAACCTAACCTAACCTAACCTAACCTCAAACCTAACCTAACCTAACCTCAAACCTAACCTAACCAAACCTAACCTAACCTAACCTCAAACCTAACCTAACCTAACCTCAAACCTAACCTAACCTAACCTCAAACCTAACCTAACCTAACCTCAAACCTAACCTAACCTAACCTAACCTCAAACCTAACCTAACCTAACCTAACCTCGAACCTAACCTAACCTAACCTAACCTCGAACCTAACCTAACCTAACCTAACCTCGAGCCTAACCTTACCTAACCTAACCTCGAACCTAACCTAACCTAACCTAACCTCGAACCTAACCTAACCTAACCTCGAACCTAACCTAACCTAACCTAACCTCGAACCTAACGAACCTAACCAAACTTCGAACCTAACCTAACCTAACCTCGAACCTAACCTAACCTAACCTAACCTCGAACCTAACCTAACCTAACCTAACCTCAAACCTAACCTAACCTAACCTAACCTCGATCCTAACCTAACCTAACCTAACCTAACCTCATACCTAACCTAACTAAACCTAACCTTGAACCTAACCTAACCTACCCTAACCTCGAACCTAACCTAACCTAACCTAACCTCGAACCTAACCTAACCTAACTTAACCTCAACCTAAACTAACCTAACCTAACCTCAACCTAACCTAACCTAACCTAACCTCGAACCTAACCTAACCTAACCTAACCTCGAGCCTAACCTAACCTAACCTAACCTCGAACCTAACCTAACCTAACCTAACCTTGAACCTAACCTAGCCTAACCTAACCTCAAACCTAACCTAACCTCAAACCTAACCTAGCCTAACCTAACCTCAAACCTAACCTAACCTAACCTAACCTCAAACCTAACCTAACCTAACCTAACGTTACACTTAACCTAACCTAACCTCAAACCTAACCTAACCTAACCTAACCTCAAACCTAACCTAACCTAACCTAACCTCAAACCTAACCTAACCTAACCTAACTTCAAACCTAACCTAACCTAACCTCAAACCTAACCTAACCTAACCTAGCCTCAAACCTAACCTAACCTAACCTAACCTCAAACCTAACCTAACCTAACCTCAAACCTAACCTAACCTAACCTCAAACCTAACCTAACCTAACCTAACCTTGAACCTAACCTAACCAAACCTCGAACCTAACCTAACCTAACCTAACCTCAAACCTAACCTAACCGAACCTAACCTCAAACCTAACCTAACCTAACCTAACCTCGAACCTAACCTAACCTAACCTAACCTCGAACCTAACCTAACCTAACCTAACCTCGAACCTAACCTAACCTAACCTCAAACCTAACCTAACCTAACCTCGAACCTAACCTAACCTAACCTAACCTCGAACCTAACCTAACCTAACCCAACCTCGAGCCTAACCTAACCTAACCTAACCTCGAACCTAAGCTAACCTAACCTAACCTCAAACCTAACCTAACCTAACCTCAAACCTAACCTAACCTAACCTAACCTCAAACCTAACCTAACCTAACCTCAAACCTAACCTAACCTAACCTCAAACCTAACCTAACCTAACCTTAAACCTAACCTAACCTAACCTCAAACCTAACCTAACCTAACCTCAAACCTAACCTAACCTAACCTAACCTCAAACCTAACCTAACCTAACCTCAAACCTAACCTAACCTAACCTAACCTCGAACCTAACCTAACCTAACCTAACCTCGAACCTAACCTAACCTAACCTAACCTCAAACCTAACCTAACCTAACCTAACCAAACCTAACCTCAAACCTAACCTAACCTAACCTAACCTCAAACCTAACCTAACCTAACCTAACCTCGAACCTAACCTAACCTAACCTAACCTCAAACCTAACCAAACCTAACCTAACCTCGAACCTAACCAAACCTAACCTAACCTCGAACCTAACCTAACCTAACCTAACCTCGAACCTAACCTAACCTAACCTAACCTCGAACCTAACCTAACCTAACCTAACCTCGAACCTAACCTCACCTAACCTAACCTCGAACCTAACCTAACCTAACCTAACCTCAAACCTAACCTAACCTAACCTAACCTCGAACCTAACCTAACCTAACCTAACCTCGAACCTATCCTAACCTAACCTAACCTCAAACCTAACCTAACCTAACCTCGAACCTAACCTAACCTAACTTAACCTCAACCTAACCTAACCTAACCTCAACCTAACCTAACTTAACCTCAACCTAACCTAACCTAACCTTAACCTAACCTAACCTAACCTAACCTCACCTAACTTAACCTCGAACCTACCCTAACCTAACCTAACCTCGAACCTAACCTAACCTAACCTAACCTCGAACCTAACCTAACCTAACCTAACCTCGAACCTAACCTAACCTGACCTAACCTCAAACCTAACCTAACCTAACCTCAAACCTAACCTAACTTAACCTAACCTCAAACCTAACCTAACCTAACCTAACCTCATAGCTAACGAAACCTAACCTAACCTCAAACCTAACCTAACCTAACCTAATTTCAAACCTAACCTAACCTCAAACCTAACCTAACCTAACCTAACCTCAAACCTAACCTAACCTAACCTAACCTCAAACCTAACGTAACCTAACCTAACCTCAAACCTAACCTAACCTAACCTAACCTCAAACATAACCAAACCTAACCTAACCTAGCCTCAAACCTAACCTAACCTAACATAACCTCAAACCTAACCTAACCTCAAATCTAACCTAACCTATCTTAACCTCAAACCAAACCTAACCTAACCTAACCTCAAACCTAACCTAACCTAACCTAACCACAAACCTAACTTAACCGAACCTAACCTCAAACCTAACCTAACCTAACCTAACCTTAAACATAACCTAACCTAACCTAACCTCAAACCTAACCTAACCTAACCTAATCTCAAACCTAACCTAACCTAACCTAACCTCAAACCTAACCTAACCTAACCTCAAACCAATCCTTACCTAACCTCAAACCTAACCTAACCTAACATCAAACCTAACCAAACCTAACCTCAAACCTAACCTAACCTAACCTAACCTCAAACCTAACCTAACCTAACCTAACCTCAAACCTAACCTAACCTAACCTAACCTCAAACCTAACCTAACCTAACCTCAAACCCAACCTAACCTAACCTAACCTTAAACCTAACCTAACCTAACCTAACCTCAAACCTAACCTAACCTAACCTAACCTCAAACCTAACCTAACCTAACCTAACCTCAAACCTAACCTAACCTAACCTCAAACCTAACCTAACCTAACCTAACCTCAAACCTAACCTAACTTAATCTCAAACCTAACCTAACCTAACCTAACCTCAAACCTAACCTAACCTAACCTAACCTCAAACCTAACCTAACCTAACCTAACCTCAAACCTAACCTAACCTAACCTAACCTCAAACCTAACCTAACCTAACCTAACCTCAAACCTAACCTAACCTAACCTCAAACCTAACCTAACCTAACCTAACCTCAAACCTAACCTAACTTAACCTCAAACCTAACCTAACCTAACCTCAAACCTAACCTAACCTAACCTAACCTCAAACCTAACCTAACCTAACCTAACCTCAAACCTAACCTAACCTAACCTCAAACCTAACCTAACCTAACCTCAAACCTAACCTAACCTAACCTAACCTCAAACCTAACCTAACCAAACCTAGCCTTAAACCTAACCTAACCTAACGTAACCTCAAACCTAACCTAACCTAACCTAACCTCAAACCTAACCTAACCTAACCTAACCTCAAACCTAACCTAACCTAACCTAACCTCAAACCTAACCTAACCTCAAACCTAGCCTAACCTAACCTAACTTCAAACCTAACCTAACCTAACCTCAAACCTAACCTAACCTAACCTAACCTCAAACCTATCCTAACCTAACCTAACCTCAAACCTAACCTAACCTAACCTCAAACCTAACGTAACCTAACCTAACCTCAAACCTAACCTAACCTAACCTAACCTCAAACCTAACCTAACTTAACCAAACCTAGCCTCAAACCTAACCTAACCTAACATAACCTCAAACCTAACCTAACCTAACCTCAAATCTAACCTAACCTAACCTAACCTCAAACCAAACCTAACTTAACCTAACCTCAAACCTAACCTAACCTAACCTAACTTTAAACCTAACTTAACCTAACCTAACCTCAAACCTAACCTAACCTAACCTAACCTTAAACATAACCTAACCTAACCTAACCTCAAACCTAACCTAACCTAACCTAATCTCAAACCTAACCTAACCTAACTTAACCTCAAACCTAACCTAACCTAACCTAACCTCAAACCAATCCTTACCTAACCTCAAACCTAACCTAACCTTAAACCTAACCTAACCTAACCTCAAACCTAACCTAACCTAGCCTCAAACCTAACCTAACCTAACCTAACCTCAAACCTAACCTAACCTAACCTAACCTCAAACCTAACCTAACCTAACCTCAAACCTAACCTAACCTAACCTAACCTCAAACCTAACCAAACCTAACCAAACCTCAAACCTAACCTAACCTAACCTCAAACCTAACCTAACCTAACCTAACCTCAAACCTAACCTAACCTAACCTAACCTCAAACCTAACCTAACCTAACCTAACCTCAAACCTAACCTAACTTAACCTCAAACCTAACCTAACCTAACCTCAAACCTAACCTAACCTAACCTAACCTCAAACCTAACCTAACCTAACCTAACCTCAAACCTAACCTAACCTAACCTAACCTAACCTAACCTAACCTCAAACCTAACCTAACCTAACCTCAAACCTCAAACCTAACCTAACCTAACCTCAAACCTAACCTAACCTAACCTAACCTCAAACCTAACCTAACCTAACCTCAAACCTAACCTAACCTAACCTCAAACCTAACCTAACCTAACCTAACCTCAAACCTAACCTAACCTAACCTAACCTCAAACCTAACCTAACCAAACCTAACCTTAAACCTAACCTAACCTAACGTAACCTCAAACCTAACCTAACCTAACCTAACCTCAAACCTAACCTAACCTAACCTAACCTCAAACCTAACCAAACCTAACCTAACCCTAAACCTAACCTAACCTAACCTAACCTCAAACCTAACCTAACCTCAAACCTAACCTAACCTCAAACCTAACCTAACCTAACCTAATTTCAAACCTAACCTAACCTAACCTCAAACCTAACCTAACCTAACCTCAAACCTAACCTAACCTAACCTAACCTCAAACTTAACCTAACCTAACCTAACCTCAAACCTAACCTAACCTAACCTTAAACCTAACCTAACCTAACCTAACCTCACCTAACTTCAAACCTAACCTAACCTAACCTCAAACCTAACCTAACCTAACCTCAAACCTAACCTAACCTAACCTAACCTTAAACCTAACCTAACCTAACCTAACCTCAAACCTAACCAAACCAAACCTAACCTCAAACCTAACCTAACCAAACCTAACCTCAAACCTAACCTAACCTAACCTCAAACCTAACCTAATCTAACCTCAAACCTAACCTAACCTAACCTAACCTCAAACCTAACCTAACCTAACCTAACCTGAAACCTAACCTAACCTAACCTCAAACCTAACCTAACCTAACCTCAAACCTAACCTAACCTAACCTTAAACCTAACCTAACCTAACCTAACCTCACCTAACTTCAAACCTAGCCTAACCTAACCTAACCTCAAACCTAACCTAACCTAACCTCAAACCTAACCTAACCTAACCTAACCTTAAACCTAACCTAACCTAACCTAACCTCAAACCTAACCTAACCTCAAACCTAACCTAACCTAACCTAACCTCAAACCTAACTTAACCTAACCTAACCTCAAACCTAACCTAATCTAACCTCAAACCTAACCTAACCTAACCTAACCTCAAACCTAACCTAACCTAACCTCAAACCTAACCTAACCTAACCTAACCTCAAACCTAACCTAACCTAACCTACCCTCAAACCTAACCTAACCTCAAACCTACCCTAACCTAACCTAACCTCAAACCTAACCTAACCTAATCTAACCTCAAACCTAACCTAACCTAACCTAACCTCAAACCTAACCTAACCTTACCCAACCTCAAACCTAACCTAACCAAACCTAACCTCAAACCTAACCTAACCTAACCTCACACCAAACCTAACCTAACCTAACCTCAAACCTAACCTAACCTAACCTCAAACCTTAACCTAACCTAACCTAACCTCAAACCTATCCTAACCTAACCTAACCTCAAACCTAACCTAACCTAACCTAACCTTTAAACCTAACCTAACCTAACCTCAAACCTAACCTAACCTAACCTAACCTAACCTAACCTAACCTCAAACCTAACCAAACCTAACCTAACCTAACCTCAAACCTAACCTAACCTAACCTCAAACCTAACCTAACCTAACCTAACCTCAACCCAAACCTCAATCCAAACCTCAACCTCAACCTCATCTCCAACCTCAGCCCCGACCTTAACCTTAACCTATATCTCAACCTCAATCTCAATCCCAACCTCAACCCAAACCTCAATATTAACCTTAACTTCAACCTCAACCTCAGCTCTAACCTCAACCCAAACTTCAATCCAAACCTCAGCCTAAACTCCAACCTCTACCTCAGCCCCAATATCAACCTCAACCTCTATCCCAACCTTAACCAAAACTTCAACCTCAACTCAATCCTCAACCTCAATCCAAATCTCAACATCTACCTCAACCTTTATTACAATCTCAACCTCAATCCCAACCTCAACCCAAACCTCAACCTCAACCTCTATCCCAACCTCAACCACAATTCCAACCTCTAACCAAACCTTAATCCAAGCCTCAACCTTAGCCCAAACCTCAACCCAAATCTCAAACCAAACCTCAACCTCAACCTCAGCCCAAACCTCAACCCAAACCTCAATCCAAACCTCAAACTCAACTCTAACATAAACCTCAGCCCCAACCTCAACATCAATCTCAATTCCACTCTCAACCTAAACCTCAACCTCATCTCCAACCTCAAATCAAACCTCAATCCAAACCTCAACCTCAACTCCAATCTCAACCTCAGCCCCAACCTCAACCTCTATCCTAACCTCTACTCCTACCTCAACCTCAACCTTAATATATATATAATGTTTAATAATTAATTATTAATAATGCTGGCCTCTGATTGGCCGATAAAATGCTGGCCTCTGATTGGCTGATGAAATGCTGGCCTCTGATTGGCCAATGAAATGCTGGCCTCTGATTGGCCGATGAAATGCTGGCCTCTGATTGGCCGATGAAATGCTGTCCCCTAATTGGCCGATGAAATGCTGGCCTCTGATTGGCCGAAGAAATGCTGGCCTCTGATTGGCCGAAGAATTGCTGGCCTCTGATTGGCCGATGAAATGCTGGCCTCTGATTGGCCGATGAAATGCTGACCTCTGATTGGCCGATAAAATGCTGGCCTCTGATTGGCTAATGAAATGCTGGCCTCTGATTGGCCGATGAAATGCTGGCCTCTGATTGGCCAATCAAATGCTGGTCTCTGATTGGTCGATGAAATGCTGGCATCTGATTGGCCGTTGAAATGCTGGCCACTGATTGGCCGATGGAATGCTGGCCTCTGATTGGCCGATGAAATGCTGGCCTCTGATTGGTCGATGGAATGTTGGTCTCTGATTGGATGATGGAATGCTGGCCTTCGATTGGCCGATGGGATGCTGGCCTCTGATTGGCCGATGAAATGCTTGCCTCTGATTGGCCGATGAAATGCTGGCCTCTAATTGGCCAATGAAATGCTGGCCTCTGATTGGCCATTGAAAGGCTGGCCTCTGATTGGCCATTGAAATGCTGGCCTCTGATTGGCCGAGGAAATGCTGGCCTCTTATTGGCCGAGGAAATGCTGGCCTCTGATTGGCCGATGGAATGCTGGCCTCTGATTGGCCAATGAAATGCTGGCCTCTGATTGGTCAATGGAATGTTGGTCTCTGATTGGCCGATGGAATGCTGGCCTCTGATTGGCCGATGGGATGCTGGCATCTGATTGGCCGATGAAATGCTGGCCACTGATTGGCTGATGAAATGCTGGCCTCTGATTGGTCGATGAAATGCTGGCCTCTGATTGGCCGATGAAATGCTGGCCTCTGGTTTGCCGATGAAATGCTGGCCTCTGATTGGCCAATGAAATGCTGGCCTCTGATTGGCCGATAGAATGCTGGCCTCTGATTGGCCGATGAAATGCTGGCCTCTGATTGGTCGATGGAATGTTGGCCTCTGATTAGCCAATGGAATGCTGGCCTCTGATTGGCCGATGAAATGCTGGCCTCTGATTGGCCGATGAATGCTTGCCTCTGATTGGCTGATGAAATTCTGGCCTCTGATTGGCCGAGGAAATGCTGGTCTCTGATTGGCCGAGGAAATGCTGGCCCTGATTGGCCGAGGAAATGCTGGCCTCTGATTGGCCTATGAAATGCTGTCCTCTGATTGGCTGTTGAAATGCTGGCCTCTGATTGGCCGATGAAATGCTGGCTTCTGATTGGCCGATGGAATGCTGGCTTCTGATTGGCCGATGAAATGCTGGCCGCTGATTGGCCGATGATATGCGAGCCCCTGATTGGCCGATGATATGCTGGCCCCTGATTGGCTGATGAAATGCTGGTCTCTGATTGGTAGATGAAATGCTGGCTTCTGATTGGCCAAGGAATTGCTGGCCTCTGATTGGCCAATGAAATGCTGGCCTCTGATTGGCCAATGGATTAAATGCTGGCCTCTGATTGGCCGATGAAATGCTGGCCTCTGATTGGCTGATGAAATGGTGGCCTCTGATTGGCCGATGAAATGCTGGCCTCTGATTGGCCAATGAAATGGTAGCCTCTGATTGGCCGATGAAATGCTGGCCTCTGATTGGCCAGTGAAATGCTGGCCTCTGATTCGCCAATGAAATGCTGGCCGCTGATTGGCCGATGAAATGCTGGCCTCTGATTGGCCGATGAAATGCTGGCCTCTGATTGGCCGATGAAATGCTGGCCTCTGATTGGCCGATGAAATGCTGGCCTGTGATTGGCTTATGAAATGCTGGCCTCTGATTGGCCGAGGAAATGCTGGCCTCTGATTGGCCGAGGAAATGCTGGCCTCTGATTGGCCGAGGAAATGCTGGCCTCTGATTGGCTTATGAAATGCTGGCCTCTGATTGGCCGATGAAATGCTGGCCTCTGATTGGCCGAGGAAATGCTGGCCTCTGATTGGCCGAGGAAATGCTGGCCTCTGATTGGCCGAGGAAATGCTGGCCTCTGATTGGCCGAGGAAATGCTGGCCTCTGATTGGCCGAGGAAATGCTGGCCTCTGATTGGCCAATGAAATGCTGGCCTCTGATTGGCCGATGAAATGCTGGCCTCTGATTGCAATTACCAAATTAAACGGGCTAAGAACCTCTGTTAGTATTGTCAAAATCTATCAAACGTGGCTATAAAACGCTGGCAACACACCAATTATAAAATTAAATGGGCTCTTTAAGAACCTTTGGTAGTATTAAATTATTTACAAATAATTGATTATTTACTAATAGGCTATACAAAACTGCTTCTCTGGGCAAATCCACTTTGGTGCTGTTGAAAACACAGACTACATGGAGAGTGAGACAACCACAACCAACCTGTGGTGTTGGTGGTGATAATCTCACTCTGTGTTTTCAACAGCACCAAAGTGGAGTTGCCCAGAGAAGCAGCTAAAAACGGTTTGTTTACATTATTTTTTTCGTTATAACTTTATATATATGTCTATTTATAATTATGTAGGTTGAGTAATGTAATTACTAATATCTGCTGATAATAATAATAACATAACATAAGTATAAATAACTGTTATAACATATTAATACATTGGTTAATTAATAGCCAATGTTTACTGTGTGTATTGAACTGTGTTATAGTTAATTTATAGCTTAATATTATTAACAAATGATTACCTTATAACTCTATAACATTATATAATGATATATAATTATGAGGAATATTAATATATATATCAAAGATAGAATACCACAATTACTAAAGCCGAAACAATCCATATTTTACAGTTTTTTTATAACATGTCTTCAATAACAAGGAATTATGATTTATTAAATCTTCATCATTACACAAGGTAAGTGTATAATTAATAATAATGTATAACCAATAATTATAATGTGTATTACAATTGTATTATAAACCTAACCTAACCACGTAAAGTTAATAATATTTTAATAATGTTATTTAATTAATTATAATATATATATCAAAATAAATTATTAGTAAATAATTATTAAACATTATTAAAACATTATTAACTTTACATGGTTAGGTTAGGTTAGGTTTATTATATATATTTCATTGTAATACGAATAATTATTATTGTTTATACATTATTATTAATTATACACTTACCTTATACAATAATAAGGCTTTAATAAATCATAATTCCTTGTTATTGAAGACATGTTTAAAAAAATGTAAAATATGGATTGTTTCGGTTTAGTAATTGTGGTATTCTGTCTTTGATATACATATTTATATTCCTTATAATTATATATATATAAATGTTTCTTTGCTTTATTTATTTATTTATTTATTTATTTAGCTAATATTGGTATTATCTGTGCCGGCGAACTACTGGTTAGGTTAGGTTGTGTTAGGTAGGGTTCGGTTACCTTTATCAATGCTCAGTGGAATTATCTCCTGGAAATGTATTCTCTGCTAGATATTTCAATTTTAAGATACGACATTTCTGTAGTGGAGGGACGAACTGAGGTTGGGCGGACAGTGTTACCAGATATCCTTGGAAAAATTACGGAAGATCCAACAGGCAGTTGTGTACAATACGCTTGACCCACCCAATCGGGATACTTTTAGCTCCTATTCACGAGATCTATTTAATTTTTAAAGATCCCGAAGGATATTAAGTTAGGTCCCGAAGATAGCCACAGTTTAGGTTAGGTTAGGTTAGGTTAAGAGAGAGAGAGAGAGAAGCATCTTTGTATGTGAGAGAGAGAGAGAGAGAGAGAGAGTGAATTGATAGGCTTTGAAAGGGAATTGTTAGGCTTTGAAAGGGATTTGTTAGGCTTTGAAAGGGAATTGTTAGACTTAAAAAGGGCATTGTTAGGCTTTAAAAGGGAATTGTCAGGCTTAAAAGGGTATTGTTAGGCATAAAAGGAAATTGTTAGGATTTAAAAGGGAATTGTTAGACTCTACAAGGGAATTGTTAGACTCTACAAGGGAATTGTTAGACTCTACAAGGGAATTGTTAGACTCTACAAGGGAATTGTTAGACTCTACAAGGGAATTGTTAAACTCTGAAAGGGAATTGTTAGGCTCTGAAAGGGAATTGTTAGGCTCTGAAAGGGAATTGTTAGGCTTTGAAAGGGAATTGTTAGGCTTTGAAAGGGATTTGTTAGGCTTTGAAAGGGAATTGTTAGGCTTTGAAAAGGAATTGTTAGGCTTTGAAAAGGAATTGTTAGGCTTTGAAAGGGAATTGTTAGGCTTTAAAAGGGAATTGTTAGGCTTTGAAAGGGAATTGTTAGGCTTTGAAAGGGATTTGTTAGGCTTTGAAAGGGATTTGTTAGGCTTTGAAAGGGATTTGTTAGGCTTTGAAAGGGAATTGTTAGGCTTTGAAAGGGATTTGTTAGGCTTTGAAAGGGAATTGTTAGGCTTTGAAAGGGAATTGTTAGGCTTTGAAAGGGATTTGTTAGGCTTTGAAAGGGATTTGTTAGGCTTTGAAAGGGATTTGTTAGGCTTTGAAAGGGAATAGTTAGGCCTTACAAGGGAACTGTTAGATCTTAAAAGGGAATGATAATGAGCGCGATAGAAATGATAGTGGCGACGATAGAAATGATAGTGGCGACGATAAAAATGATAGTGGCGACGATAGAAATGATAGTGGCGACGATAGAAATGATAGTGGCGACGATAGAAATGATAGTGGATACGATAGAAATGATAGTGGCGACGATAGAAATGATAGTGGCGACGATAGAAATGATAGTGGCGACGATAGAAATGATAGTGGCGACGATAGAAATGATAGTGGCGACGATAGAAATGATAGTGGATACGATAGAAATGATAGTGGCGACGATAGAAATGATAGTGGCGACGATAGAAATGATAGTGGCGACGATAGAAATGATAGTGGCGACGATAGAAATGATAGTGGATACGATAGAAATGATAGTGGCGACGATAGAAATGATAGTGGCGACGATAGAAATGATAGTGGCGACGATAGAAATGATAGTGGCGACGATAGAAATGATAGTGGCGACGATAGAAATGATAGTGGCGACGATAGAAATGATAGTGGCGACGATAGAAATGATAGTGGCGACGATAGAAATGATAGTGGCGACGATAGAAATGATAGTGGCGACGATAGAAATGATAGTGGCGACGATAGAAATGATAGTGGCGACGATAGAAATGATAGTGGCGACGATAGAAATGATAGTGGCGACGATAGAAATGATAGTGGATACGATAGAAATTATAATGACGACTGGAAGGTGTGCCTGGGGCAGGGAAGGAACGGAAAGGTGTGCCTGGGGCAGGGAAGGACCGGTAAGGTGTGCCTGGGGCAGGGAAGGACCGGTAAGGTGTGCCTGGGGCAGGGAAGGACCGGTAAGGTGTGCCTGGGGCAGGGTAGGACCCGGAAGGTGTGCCTGGGGCAGGGTAGGACCGGGAAGGTGTGCCTTGGGCAGGTAAGGACCGGAAAGGTGTGCCTGGGGCAGGGAAGGACCGGTAAGGTGTGCCTGGGGCAGGGAAGGACCGGTAAGGTGTGCCTGGGGCAGGGAAGGACCGGTAAGGTGTGCCTGGGGCAGGGAAGGACCGGTAAGGTGTGCCTGGGGCAGGGAAGGACCGGTAAGGTGTGCCTGGGGCAGGGTAGGACCCGGAAGGTGTGCCTGGGGCAGGGTAGGACCGGGAAGGTGTGCCTGGGGCAGGGAAGGAACGGAAAGGTGTGCCTGGGGCAGGGAAGGACCGGTAAGGTGTGCCTAGGGCAGGGAAGGACCGGGAAGGTGTGCCTGGGGCAGGGTAGGACCGGGAAGGTGTGCCTTGGGCAGGTAATGACCGGAAAGGTGTGCCTGGGGCAGGGAAGGACCGGTAAGGTGTGCCTTGCTCTGTTACAAGGAAATTTGAACTAGGATTTTGTGTGTTGTTTCCCTTCTCAGCTCTCCTCATGCCCTCTTCCCACAGTTATATCTGATAAGTTTTAGTAGATGTTCATTTCATTGTTTATGGGTAAACAGAGCCCAAGCATCCTCCCCCTTATTGGGCCTCAGTACTGGAGTGAAGCCTGTGTTCCTTCCAGTACACCTTAGGACTATATTCCATGATGCCCCTCCCCCCCCCCTACATACACACATACAGCCCTGGCCAGGTTTTTCACAGCACAGTTTTTAAAATATTTTAGAAGTGTTCATTTGCTGATTAAAAAATAAATAAATAATTAGACTGAGTCACCAGGGTGTGAAGGAGGCTACATTGTCCTCCAATTGTCTACACTTACAGCACCCACACATCTCAACACCTGTTTTTCAGTTTCATACAAATCACAGCACATTCCAGAAATTATATAATAAAATAACCCTCCCCTTATAATATTTAAAATGTCTGTGTTTGAATTTTCAAACCAAGGTATGGTACTGTACTGTACTGTACTGTACTGTACTGGATATTTGAGGCCTATTTCTGAGGTGTAGAAATTTTTTTTTTATGTTTTTCTATTAATTAATAGCCCCTTTTGAAGTTGTTGAAGTTCTTTCTGGCCTTACATTTAACTGGACCTGGAGGTGATAATATGGCAAGATGTTTTTCTAGCCCCTATAAGTATGGGAAGGTGTGCCTGGGGCAGGGAAGGTGTGCCTGGGGCAGAGAAGGACCGGGAAGGTGTGCCTGGGGCAGGGAAGGACAGGGAAGGTGTGCCTTGGGCAGGGAAGAACCAGGTAGGTGTGCCTGGGGCAGGGAAGGTGTGCCTGGGGCAGAGAAGGACAGGGAAGGTGTGCCTGGGGCAGGGAAGGACAGGGAAGGTGTGCCTGGGGCAGGGAAGGACAGGGAAGGTGTGCCTGGGGCAAGGAAGGACAGGGAAGGTGTGCCTGGGGCAGGGAAGGTGTACCTGGGGAGGAGAAAGTGTGCCTGGGGCAGGGAAGGACCGGGAAGGTGTGCCTGGGACAGGGAAGGAGTGCCTGGGGCAGGGAAGGGCAGGGTAGGTGTGCCTGGGACAGGGAAGGAGTGCCTGGGGCAGGGAAGGACAGGGAAGGTGTGCCTGGGTGGCCTTCACGTCACACTTGACTCCACAGTCAGGTGTACCAACATTACATCGCACTGTTAAAAGGATGGTAACGAAACTTTTTTTGCCAACTGTACATTACACACCCTTAAACCCAGCCAATAATGAGGGTTTACTGTACACAAATTCATTACAAACACTACATTATTATTATTATTATTTATTTCTGTGTGTGTGAGTGTGTATTTCTCTGTATCCATATATGTGTATGTTTTTCACACACACACACACACACATTCTCTCTCTCTACTGGACATAACCATTGTAATATGCATATGTGTGTATATATTTGTTTGTGTATGATCGCGCAGTGTTACCACATCTGGTTAGGTCCCGGGAATATGTCCCGGTTACTTTATGATAGTTTACATCGGTTATATCCCGGTAGTCTGCCCAGGTTAGGTCCCGGTAGTTTGCTGTGGTCCAGGTTAGGTTAGGTTAGCTTAAATTTCCAAATTATGTTTGTAAAACGAGGCATCTCCGAGAGAAACACCATAGAAGAAAATAGTCTTAGAATGGTCTAAATAAGTGGGTAATGAAGGTAGAAAAACCATACATGATAACGGCAGTTCTTTCAATATTTACCGTATTTTACCACGGTTAGTTCCCGGTAGTTTGCCCAGGTTAGGTCCCGGTAGTTTACTGCAGTTTAGGTTAGGTCATACTAATTTCAAAATGCTATATTTGAATATGACCTAACTTGGAAATGGGGCATTTCTGAAGAAAAGTGTTTTAGAATTGTATTAGAAAATGGCAATAGAATAGATAATTACCAATTGTTTTTTATTACTCATTATTTCCCGGTAGTTTGCCCGGGTTAGGTCCCGGTAGTTTGCCCGGGTTAGGTCCCGGTAGTTTGCCCAGGGTTAGGTCCCGGTAGTTTGCCCGGGTTAGGTTCCGGTAATTTGCCCGGGTTAGGTCTCGGTAGTCTGATGCGGTCTAGGTTAAGTTAGGTAAAGTCAGGCTAATTTCAAAATGCCCCATTTGAATATGCCCTATCTTTGAAATGGGGCATTTGCATAGGAAATGCTATAGAAGAAAATAGTCTTAGAATGGTCTAAATAAGTGGGTAATTAAGGTAGAAAAGCCGTACACAATAACGGTAATAATTTCAATATTTACCAAAAAAGTTTCCTAGAATTGTCCTAAATATGATCTATTAGAGTTGGATAATATTAACTGTGAGGAATTGTATATTGAATAATCAGGTTTTGGAATGGTTCAAAATATAACGTATTCAGATGGTGATTATCTATTAGAGTTGGTAAAATGTAACCGGGAGGATTATTATATTGAATAACCATGTTTGGGAATTAAATATATTTCGGTAAATAAAACACATCCGGGAGTAAACGGGTGTAAATAGGCACTGGATAATGACGTCATGGTTGGTTGGGCGGATGACGTCATAGTTTTCAGCCTATCACACGTATGGATTCATCACATCTCGCTTTCATCAGTTGTTTATCATGATGCACATATTCTAAAGCCGTGTTTCAACCCCACTCTTTCCCTGATTTACTTCATGCCCTCAATGCCATCTATCAGGGTCAATATTGTTGGGGGAAATGAAGGAAATTAATATCAGATAAACAGTGAAAACATAAAAACAATTTTATTACTAAAGGGAATTGTTAAATAGATCACTCCCATTAGTAAAGGGTTTACTGGTTAGGTTAGGTTAATATTAAATTAAATTAGGTTAGGTTAATATTAAATTAAATTAAGTTAGGTTAATATTAAATTAGGTTAGGTTAATATTAAATTAAATTAGGTTAGGTTAATATTAAATTAGGTTAGGTTAAGGTATCCATCTTTGAACAATGTTAGCAACCTTACATTTAATGATAAATATTATTTGGTGCTGGTTCTATGAACTCAGGGTGAGACGGTAACCTCATACTATCAGTTGTGAGTTCCATCAAAAATACTTATATTAAAGAAAAGGAAAACTTTGAATGGAACTCACCACTGAGCGTTGACGGTAACTGCCTCAGCCAGAATTGTCACCAACTGTTCTTACCTATTTGTTCTTACCTATTTGTTCTTACCTATTTGTATCTTTACAGGATTGAGTCAAGCTCGTAATGTCCCGTATTTTAAAACACAATTATCATATGTTTTTTAAAGTTATGTATGTTTTTGACATACTTTGATCTGTATGAAACTTTGATGAACAGGTAATGAGATTTCTGTCTGTTTCTGAGTGAACAAAGTTGCAGCACAATGCATGAAGGGGGAACGCTATAATAAAATTTGTCTTCATATAGGAATTATTATAGAAATGGTCATAAGCAGCTTAAATAACTAATTAGAGGAAATTCAGGAAGGGAATGTGGAGGCAGATATGGAGATGAAAAAACAGCTTGCCATATTATCACCTCCAGGTCCAGTTACATGTAAGGCCAGAAAAAACTTCAACAACTTCCAAAGAGGCTATTAATTAATAGAAAAACATGAAAAAAAAATTCTACACCTCAGAAATAGGCCTCAAGTATCCAGTACAGTACAGTACAGTACCATACCTTGCTTTGAAAATTCAAACACAGACGTTGGTGACTCAGTCTAATGGAAATTTTAAAATGATGACTCTGGCTACACCACCTCTCCCTATTCTGTAGTCAAGTAATAGATATACTGTATAGCATTAATATTCACACAAAAACATATTTTAAGGACTCTATGAGAAGTCTGTTATTTTTTCCTAGAGTCCTTAAAATATGTTTTTGTGTGAATATTAATGCTATACAGTATATCTATTACTTGACTACAGAATAGGGAGAGGTGGTGTAGCCAGAGTCATCATTTTAAAATTTCCATTAGACTGAGTCACCAACGTCTGTGTTTGAATTTTCAAAGCAAGGTATGGTACTGTACTGTACTGTACTGTACTGGATATTTAAGGCCTATTTCTGAGGTGTAGAAATATCTTTTTCGTGTTTTTGTATTAATTAAGAGGGTGCGGGAATAGGGGGACAGGCTTGGAGGGGGGTTTAGGGGGGTGCAGGAATTTTTGGGGAGTGTGGGAGTCTGGGACAGGCTTGGGGGGGGGGTTAGGGTGGTGCGGGAGTAGGGGACAGGCTTTCTATCCACCCCAAGCCTGTCCCCCTATTCCCGCACCCCCCAAACCCCTCCTAAGCCTGTCCCCCTATTCCCGCTCCTGAGAAGGAAAGAGACAAGGGGATTATTAATAATAATTGTTATGTTATGCCTCAACCATTGTATAAACATAGAAACTTCAGAAGGCTCAAATGAAAGTGGTCATGTGGGCAGTCTCCATTGTAATCTGGCACGGTTCCAATAATGCTACATAGATGTGTTTACATACCAAGTCTTGTAAAAGAAGTTAAATACATATGCTACCCATTGGTTTTCTAAATAATATTATTTCTATAAATTATATGTTAAACAATAATATCACAATAATGTCCTTAGGCAAAGTACTGTACAGTATATTCCAGAAAATTAACTTCAAAGAGTGAATAATGGAAACATTTTGTAAGATGGGTATACTGTACTTAAGATTTGTAAGTACAGTACAGTAGAGTAGTATTGAAGTGTACATTACTGTACTATCAGTAAATTACCATATCCACATACCAGATTACCACTCATTCTTATCATTTTGATAATGATAAGTTCTCTAAATAATATTATATATTATTTTCAGTCAGGTTTTAGAGGTAATTACTTACCCTAAACTTACCCCTAACCTTTTACTTGGCAACATTTTTCCATTAATTTCCTAAACCTTGATTTAGTTTAAGAAACTCTGTGAGACATTTATCATAATCTTTATTTAATTATTACATTCACCAGAGAATATTGAGAATTTGGTGTGGTAGTATTTCCTGACCCAACTACTGTTAGCTTACTTGTTTTGGTTGGTGAAAGTCAGACTAGGATATGATAAGTTTCCCCTTATAGCCTATATGTTAACCTTGAAAGATCACAATAACAAAGTATAGTTTTCATTATTCTTACCTGTAATGAAATGTTGGTCAGGATCAGAAGTAATTTCTCATTTTTTTAACCATTATCCCTGCCTATGGATGTGTGAAAAGGGATCGTAGTGATATTATAATATTCCACACGTGAGGTGAGAACTTTATAACAATATATATTTGAGAAGGATGTGAAATAAAAGAGACTAAAATGCAGCGTCCACCTGTGTCACACATCCCATTGCAAAAAATGTGACAATATTGGCTTGGATTGACTGTTTATCATAAATGTTGCTTGCTGAGATAGTGGGATGTCCAGCACTGCAACACACCTGTGGATTCTCAATAAAGTGGAGTGACGAGTGCAGGGACTGATGGAGAACAACAGCTGCCCTCCTCCCTCACAGGATATACCTGCCCTGGACACATTGGAGCACCACCAGGATGTTGCTGCTCTGGTGGTCTTCCACAAGACACAGGTACAAGAGGTACAGCACCTGGCAGGATTTAGGCTCCCCCCGTGTGAGGCTGTGAGAGACACGAGAATGGTGTTCTCCAGCCACAAGCATATCAGGGTGCTGAGGTCACACACCAGCCAGCACCAGAGGGTGGCAAGTCTAATGGTTCCCACTCAATTTTTCCCGCAGAGAGAACATATTGAGCCAATACAGAGCTACACACACTCAGCACTCACTCAGCTGGACCCTGGTCCAGCACTATCAGCCATAGTTGTACTGTATATATTCATTCCAAACTATGTTTACTGTTATTGTTGATGTTCTCCCGGGACAGAATGGCCTCCTGCCCCACAGACCCCTGGTACACTCTGGTCTCAGTGAAAAAAACAAATTAAAATAAAGGAGGGGCTGGCCCTATATGCCTGGGCTACTGAAGCACATCCCAGGGAAATGGGACCACAGCTTACTGGACCAGGGAGTCTGTATGTCCCTATATGTCTGTATGTCCCTATATGTCTGTATGTCCCTATATGCCTGGGCTACCGAAGCACATCCCAGGGAAATGGGACCACAGCTTACTGGACCAGGGAGTCTGTATGTCCCTATATGTCTGTATGTCCCTATATGCCTGGGCTACCGAAGCACATCCCAGGGAAATGGGACCACAGCTTACTGGACCAGGGAGTCTGTATGTCCCTATATGTCTGTATGTCCCTATATGCCTGGGCTACCGAAGCACATCCCAGGGAAATGGGACCACAGCTTACTAGACCAGGGAGTCTGTATGTCCCTATATGTCCGTATGTCCCTATATGCCTGGGCTACCAAAGCACATCCCAGGGAAATGGGACCACAGCTTACTGGACCAGGGAGTCTGTATGTCCCTATATGTCCGTATGTCCCTATATGCCTGGGCTACCAAAGCACATCCCAGGGAAATGGGACCACAGCTTACTGGACCAGGGAGTCTGGGGGCCTCATTGGTGGGAAGGTCTTTGATCCCACAGCCAGTGGTGTGGGCCCAAGTCCACGTTACAAGAGCTACAAGTGGGGCCGCACCTTCCATGAGACCAGCCCTGAAGGGACCATAAGGGGGAGGGAGTTTACACTGCTGCATGCAAAGGGAAATGCACCCCCTGTGTGCTGGCGGTCCACACACCAGTGAAAAAACCTCACATGGATTAATTTTAATCCATGTGGGCAGATCTCATCAAATCCACTAGAAAGTTACCAGATCCTACAACAATCTTTATTCTAGCCCTGTGGAGGACTATGTTTACTGTTATATATCTTGCCTTAACATACTTACTGTATACTTTATTTGATTTTACTAAAAAATGCTATATATAAATGTCATTTCATGTCATGTCATCTAACAAAAAATTTCATATCAGTTTGTTGTTGTTGAAGTGCCTCAAGGTGTCTGGTGAAGCAGCCCTGAGCTCCTGAGGAAGGCCATGGCCTCAACTGGGGTTTGCCACAGTGCTCTCAAAGAGTGTACAGTATGTTGTGTTATTGATCAATGTGATTGTGTGCATTGTAGTCTTAAATAATGTATTTAAGGGGTTGCGGGAATAAGAGGCCAGGCTTAGGGGGGTGCGGGGGTTTTTGGGGGGGTTGGCTGGGTTTTGGAGGGTGCGGGAGTTAGGGGACAGGCTGGGGGGAGGGGTTAGGGTGATGTGGGAGTAGGGGACAGGCTTTCTACCCCCCCCCAAGCCTGTCTCCCTATTCCTGCACCCCCCCACAAAAACCCGCACCTCCCTAAACTCCCCCAAGCCTGGCTCCCTATTCCCGCACCCCCTTAAATTTGTGAAGAGAAGGCCTAGCTGGGATGTAGTCTCCACATATTATACCTCCATGTGAGGCAATGGGGGACATGCTGGGGGGGGGGGGGGGTTATGGGGGTGCAGGAATAGGGAACAGGCTTTCTACCCACCCCAAGTCTGTCCCCCTATTTCCTTACCTCCCAAACTCCCCCCCCCCGAACCCCCCAAAACACCCCACACACCCCTAAATATCCCCCAAGCCTGTCCCCCTACTCCCGCACCCCAAAAAAAAACCCGCGACACCCCCCAAAACTCCCCGCACCCCCCAAAACCCCCCCAAAACCCTAGTAGCTCCTTGATCGTTCCTTTACCATTTGTATACACTTATTATATCTTATTTCCAATAGTAGGCTTACTATTTGTTATATTTCCACAACAAATAACCTAATGGAAGTGTAAGGTACTTATATTCTATGGCAAATATACAAAACTAACCCGAGAAACACCAAAACTTGAGTAAATTATGAACAATTTCAGTTTTTACACGAGTCGCGGCCTCTGACTTGGCAACACTGATTTCACGACACGGCAATAATGACGTCACTATCCATGATGGCCGCCGTTGAGATGATGAATGTAAAAAGTAATTATAATAACAATAATAACAGCAATAAGAGTATTATAACAAGAGAAATATATATAAATCAATACGAAGAAATATATAGAACCCAATAATTAGATAAATAAATAAATAAATTGTAATAATAATGATAATAATAATAGTTAACAATCGTAGTCCCTATCAGCATTGCTACTTTTGTCAGTGTTGTCATTTCTAAGGTAATTACTCTAAATTAGCCTAGTTTGGTGCTATTTAAGATAAAATTTCTCCTATCTAAAGTAATTTTTATGAAAATTCCTTCGTTATTTATTTCCTGGGTCGTTGTGAAAGAAAATTAATACTATTAAAATACTTTCAAAGTTAATACTATTATAAAAACATGGAAATGTATACCGTTTGTCAAAGGTTTAATTTATGTTGAGGTAATTTGGTTCCATCTAAGGTATTTTCAACCCAATTTTTAAGGTATTTTACGAATTTCTTCCCTCTGTTGTTGGCGATCGAACCAATCTTCATTCCGGTGTTTCCTCCAAACCATCCAGTCTCTCCAATCCTCTAATCTCTCCATGTTGAGGTAATTTGGTTTCATCTAAGGTATTTTCAACCCAATTATTAAGGTATTTCATCGAATTTCTTCTCTCTGAGGCCTCCAAATTGCTCCAATCTTCTCACCAGTGTTTCCTCCAATCCTCTAATCTCTCCTCAAATGTCCCTAGTATTCCCTCTAAATCCTCCAATCCCTTCAATAACCAGTTTTGGTAAATATTGAATGAATTACCGTTATTGGGTACGTTTTTTCTACCTTCATTACCCACTTATTTAGACCATTCTAAGACTATTTTCTTCTATGGCATTTCCTCTGCAAATGCTCCATTTCCAAGATAATATTCAAATGGGGCATTTTGAAATTAGCCTGACCTTACCTGACCTGACCTAACCTAACCTAACCTAGACCGCATCAGACTACCGGGACCTAACCTGGGCAGACTACCGTGACCTAACCTGGGCAAACTACCGGGAAATAATCGTGATAAAGTACAATAAATGACGGGGGTAAAATACTGGGACCCAGCCGGATCTGGCAACACTGCTACAAAACGGTAATTCTTTCAATAAATACCCCAGTGTTCTCCAATCTCCAAGTGTATAAATTCTTCTCCCTCCAATCTTTCTTCCACTACTACTACTACTACTACTATCACTACTACCACTACTACTACCACCACCACTTCTACCCTACTACCACCACTATTACTATATGGGTAAATCATGGTATTGTTTGGTATTTATTTAGATTCTAGGCAATTGCAGTTTTGGGTATTTATTGAAAGAATTGCCATCTTGTAACAGTGTTGCCAGATCCGGCTAGGACCAAGTATTTTGCCCTAGTCATTTCGGTAAATTTACAGAAAACCTGGGTTCACTAATACGTAAATATTAGTATGTTTTACCACTAATTAGGGTAAATATTGAATGAATTACCGTTATTGGGTACAGTTTTTCTACCTTCATTACCCACTTATTTAGACCATTCTAAGACTATTTTCTTCTATGGCATTTTCTCCGCAAATGCCCCATTTCCAAGATAGGGCATATTCAAATGGGGCATTTTGATATTAGCCTGACCTTACCTGACCTGACCTAACCTAACCTAGACCGCATCAGACTACCGGGACCTAACCTGGGCAGACTACCGGGACCTAACCTGGGCAAACTACCGGGAAATAACCGTGGTAAAGTACAGAAAATGACCGGGCCAAAGTATTGGGACCTAGCCGGATCTGGCAACACTGCTACAAAACGGTAATTCTTTCAATAAATACCCTAATTAGTACCTTTCTAAGACACTTTTCATCTATGGTGTTTCTCTCGGAGATGCCCCGTTTTCATACCTCAATACAAACATGGGGGAGAGCCTGGGAATCCGGGGTTTTGGGTGGGGGAAAACACGCTATACACTATGGTTTTGCCTTTATAATACAGTTCCAACCTATGGAGTATTTATTGGATATGCCCCGTTATCGAAATATGCCCCGTTTTCATACCCCAATACAAACATGGGGGAGAGCCTGGGAATCTGGGGTTTTGGGTGGGGGAAAACACGCATAGCACTATGTTAATGCCATAATTATACACTTCCAACCGTAAATAAAATAGTTAATGATAAAAAAAAAATTCCAAGTGTTCGAGAACATTGCAATATAATACCAATACAGCCCAAGTAGCAGCGTTACCAACATGTGTACACAATGTATATGTAGGAATGACATATATATAATAATATGTGTATAAAAATGGACAAAATAAAGGGTAAAGAATGTTGAATAAACAATAAATAACATACCTTACAGAAATTATGTGGATGGTGTGGGATTGTTGTGATCAGAGGAGATATCTGAGTCGTCTGAATCATGTGGTAATGGCGGACGAACACGGTTGGGGCGGATAGAGTTTTGCAGCCTCCAGAAGGAATTGATGAAACGCAAGATCTTCGTGTTGGTCTAGAAATATATATCTTGCAATATATTGTCTCAAATACTTGGCTTTGATTCCTGGTCGTTTAATATGTTCCTTAACGTCTCTCCACAATCTCTCTATGTTTTGTGTGTGTATTTCAGTATTAACCGGGTCGACAAAATTAATGCTGTGATTTACACACCAATGTCGATAGCCCTCGTCCTCGAGAGAATTGTATGCACGCCAAGAATCAGAGCAAATGGTAGTGCCAGGCAATATAAAAAGTTTTATTAGTGGAATAAGAGTTTCTTTATTCCGTGGAAGTGGTTGAGTCGCATCGTCTAAGAGCGGGATAATAAATTTTTTCTTGGAGACTCTTTCAATTCCTCCAAACACCTACACTTGAGACAAAACACGACCGACGTTGTGTTTCCGTCTGACAACAAGGGTTTCATCAATCTCAACTGTTATATGAGGACCACCTATAGGGGGTTGAGATGTTAGCCATTTCTCGCACACTTCACTACAGAAACTTCTCCAATCGACAGAAGTGTTGCTGTTTATGCTCAAGTTTTTGATAGTCTGGATGTGTGAAAAACTCTTATCACAAAATACGTTAATAAAACACAGCACTTTCCAGGGTTCGATGTGTGAATGGTCTAAAAATGAGCCTTTAAATGACGACACAGAAAATCCACAACGTCTTCTTCTCTTTGTCTTTGCTATTAGAGTTGTGTGATAACAACGAAAAAGGTTATCATGTGTTAAACAACAATTGTTACCGCAATTAGGACACTTGAGATCAGTTGGTAAGACACCGTGATTTTGAAATAAAGTTATACTGGTCTCGTTATTTCTAAAATGGCTTGCTATAATTTCGTAGAATAGAGGACGACAACCGGCACACAAGTGTTCCATAGTGAGCAACTGAAAGAGAAAGACCCACGCTCTAACGTCCTATTTATAGGGGATAATCACGTGACCCAGTTTTCCATACAGCAGCATTACAAACTCAAAAATAAATGGAAAAGCAGCCAAAAAAGTAAAATGATAGCCACACCGTACGTATCCCACCCAAACATAACCTAACAATATTTCACCCTACACTAAATAACCAATTAAAGCCCAAAATAAAGTAACATAACAAAACAAAAGTAAAAATATAGATACATAATATAAATACTCTTAGAATGAAAACACGTGTTCATGTGCACAAAAGTAGCCCAAATGGCTATAAAAATTAGTAGATGGTAATGCACATATTAATATTTAGAGTAGCCAGCAGAGGGCCAAAATTTCCAAGGCTATAAGCAGTGGTACTAACTCAAAATAACAAAGAGAAGCACCCAATACTATGAAAAGAAGTAGAATTATAGCCAAATCCTACCGACCCCTACATATCCTTACTAAACAAAACATAACCTAACCTAACCTAACCCAAACAAACCAAAGCAAAGCATAACAAACCTAACCAAAAATAAGGAAAGATAATAAAAAGTAACATAATGAAATTACCCAGTGAATAATAACACGTGTTCAGGTGCACATTTGTAGCCCAAATGGCTATGAAAATGAGGAATTGGTAATGTACATAATAAGTGGATGGCTATCGGCATCGAATAAAATCCCACAATTGCCAGATCTCCAATAAAATGTTAAATCAAATGGTTATTTTGGGAATTAGTGTTACCTAACCTGACCTGACCTAACCTAGACCACAACAGACTACCGGGACCTAACCTGGGCAAACTATCGGGACCTAACCTGGGCATAAAACCGTTGTACAATTAATAAAGTGACCGAGTAAATATCCCGGGATGTAGATGGATGTGGTAACACTGCACTTCCATTACCAATAATTTACAGAGTAACCACAAGATGGCAACACAGTGATATCAAGGAATTAATGACAGGAGTAGACACTAGATGGCAACAATGTAACATCCTGGATATGGAAATTTCCATAAAAAGAGTAGGACGCTCATAGACAATATTGCCAATACAAAATATAATAGGGCAAATATAGCCAAACCAGCCAAAAGTAGCGTGAATATTGTAACATTTACAACTATGAAAAGACTATAATTGTAGTGAAAACATATCAAACGTAAACACAAGAGAACCAATCTCCCCACCTGAAACTAGCTTCATCCAACGCACCCCCAATATTGCATGCGTCTTGAATAACGTGGAATATAACGAAAAGCAACGAAAATAACGGTAGGAAGTCAATTATATAGGCAGAACCACAGTGAAATGCGTGTTTTCCCCCACCCAAAACCCCGGATTCCCAGGCTCTCCCCCATGAAAAGTGTCTTAGAATGGTCCTAATTAGTGGTAAAACATACTAATATTTACGTACTAGTGAACCCAGGTTTTCTGTAAAAATACCGTCATTTCCTGTACTTTACCACGGTTATTTCCCGGTAGTTTGCCCAGGTTAGGTCCCGGTAGTTTGCCGCAGTCTAGGTTAGGTTAGGTCAGGTTAGGTCCGGTAGCTTGCCGAAGTCTAGGTTAGGTCAGGTCAGGTAAGGTCAGGCTAATTTCAATATTAGCTAACTTGGAAATGGGGCATTTCCGAAGAAAAGTTGGTACGGTATTTATTGAAAAAATTACCGTTTTGTAGCAGTGTTGCCAGATTTGGTTAGGTCCCAGTATTTTGCATTTCCTGTACTTTACCATGGTTATTTCCCGGTAGTTTGCCCAGGTTAGGTCCTGGTAGCTTGCCGCAGTCTAGGTTAGGTCATGCTAATTTCAAAATTTGAATATGCCCTATCTTGGAAATGCCATAGAATAAAATAGTCTTAGAATGGTTTAAATAAGTGGGTAATGAAGGTAGAAAAACCGTACGCAGTAATGGTAATTCTTTCAATATTTACCGTATTTTACCACGGTTAGTTCCCGGTATTTTGCCCGGGTTAGGTCCCGGTAGTTTACTGCAGTTTAGGTTAGGTTATGTTAAGTCATGTAAGGTCATACTAATTTCTAAATGCTATATTTGAATATGACCTAACTTGGAAATGTTAAGAAAAGTGGGTATTTATTGAAAGAATTACCGGGTATTTTTCCCTGGGTCATTTCCTGTACTTTATCACAGTTATTTCCCAGTAATTTGCCCAGGTTAGGTCCCAGTAGTCTGCTGTGGTCTAGGTTAGGCTAGGTAAGGTCAGGCTAATTTCAAAATGCCCCATTTGAATATGCCCTATCTTGGAAATGGGGCATTTGAGGAAGAAATACCATAAAAGAAAATAGTCTTAGAATTGTCTAAATAAGTGGGTAATGAAGGTAAGAAAACCGTACACAATAACGGTAATTCTTTCAATATTTACCGATATGGGGCATTTCTGAAGGAAAGTGTTTTAGAATGTTGTGAATTTGTGAATATAGAAGGTAAAAACATTGTAATAGAAAATAACAATAGAATAGATAATTACCGGTTGATTTTAGTACTCGTATTTCAATTTTTTATTTTTTTTTTAATTGGGTAAATTTTCCGAGCTGTACGTGTGAGATTTTCAGACAAAATATAGCTTTTCCAAGATTTTTTTAAGTGAATAATTCAATTTTTTTCATGTGATTAGTTTAATTTTAACATCCATTTATTGTGCAAATATCCTGTTTTAGCCATACATACCTAACCCAACCCAACCCAACCTAACTAACCAAACCAAACCAAACCAAACCCAACCTAACCCAACTCAACCTAACCCAACCTAACCTAACCAAACCAATCCTAACCTAACCCGACCCAACCTAACCTAAGCTAACCCAACCAAACCAAGCCTAACCAAACCAATCCCAACCTAACCCAACCCAACCCGACCCGACCCGACCTAACCTAACCTAATCTGAACCATTGCAGACTATCGGGACCTAACCATAGCAGACTATACCCGGACCTAACCTGGACAGACTATACGGAGTTTCACAAGGTAACACCTATATCAAACTTAGAGAAATTTGACCATAATAACTTATATCACGGTGAAAATTACATATCTCATACCATAAAACACCCTAACTTATTATTATTATATATACCGTACCGTAAAACTCCCTACCTTGGGACAATTTTTACATGTGTTAGTGAATGATTATCATCATTATTATTATTATTGTCATCATTATTATCATTATTATTATCATCATTATTCTTATTACTATTATTATTACTATTATTATTACTATTATTATTACTATTATTACTATTATTATTATTACTATCATTATTATTACTATCATTATTACTATTACAATTACTACTACTATTATTATTATTATTATTATTATTATTACTATCATTATTATTATTATTATTACTATTACTATTACAATTACTACTACTATTATTATTATTATTATTATTATTACTATCATTATTATTACTATTACTATTACAATTACTACTACTATTATTATTATTATTATTATTATTATTATTATTATTACAGAATGGTAGACTGAAGCAGAGTATATCCACACCTGACCTAAGACACACACACACACAACAAGCAGCACCCAGTGAAAACAATACCCTCCAGTGTTGTAAGTAGGTATGTATGTATGTGTGTGTATTTGCTCTCTTTCTCTCTGTATGTGTGTGTGTGTATATGTATGTATGGATGTGTATGTGTATATATGTGTGTGTATGTATGTATGTATATATGTGTGTTTGTAATAATAAATAATAATAATAATAATTAATGGTTTAGTAATACAGTTTTAGAATATATACAAAACTGTTAACAAATTAATTGGGTATTGTTAGTATGTGTGTGTGTGTATGTATGTGTATATTTTAGTGTGTATGTGTCTGTGTGTATATATTTTTAGTGTGTGTGTGTGTGTGTGTGTGTATGTAAATTGTGTACGTAAATAAACCGACAGCAGACAGACAGAGAGTGGGAGTTTCTGAGTCCCATACTATTATTATTACTACTATTATTATTATTATTATCATTACTACTATTATTATTATTATTATTATTATTACTACTATTATTATTATTATTACTATCATTATTATTATTATTACTATCATTATTATTATTATTATCATTATTATTATTATCATTATTATTATTATTATTACTATCATTATTATTATTATTATTACTATTATTATTATTATTACTATCATTATTATTATTATTACAGAATGGTGGACTGAAGCAGAGTATATC